>CAJNIZ010032101.1:0-21867 GCA_905231905.1 Symbiodinium pilosum | reverse complement strand
ACAACAACGGTAATTTTGACCCCGGCTCATATAGGGGTTATACAGGTGCCCGACGGTATATGTTGAGGTCATATAGGGTTTAGGGTTTGGCTTTATAGGGCTAATGGAAGAGAACATGGAAACTACTATATTACTATAAAGGTTATATAGGGTTTAGTTATGTTAGGGTTATATGGAAAAGATACAGCCTACTCCTTATTGAGTATAATCTATTAGGGCCTCCCAAATCCCTGTAGCCTTGACTCTGTGACATGTGAACTCAGGCTTGAACAACGGGCTTAGGGTTTATAGGAGCCATAGTCTAAACTCCTAGTATCCCCCTTAATATCCCCTATAGCAGGCCCCTATATTATCCCCTATATAGCCCCCCTTTAAGGAATTTAGACTATGGTTTGTAGGGTTCTATGCCAAACCTTGAAGGACCCGAAGTTGCAAAACACAGCAGTCCATGAGGCTCCCCCAGAAGGTAGAACCCAAAAGCTGTACTGAATGCACCTAGGTGCGCGCCCCTGAAGTTGCGCGGCGGCTATTTCCACTTTCCTTGCTGATGCAGAGAGGTCAGCGTCAAGGATTGAAGTTGGTCGAGGGAAGGTGTATAGCATTTGGGGGAATACGAGGGGGATACCTCATTTTACATGCCTAACTTGTGGAAGAAGTCAAGGGGTTCAAGCAGAGCTGTACTTTGCGTTTAGGGTTTAGGGTGTTTACTTTGACAGACCCTGGAATTAGGTAAGGATCTATGGAGAGTTTTCAACGTTTTGTGCTGACGGGTGTTTAATGCTGTAGTTTGAGGAAAGGGGTTAGTTCGGCTCAGGGCTTACCATTGCAAATGCCCCAAAAAGAGCTTGACTCCTCGGATTGAATCCTCTACTGCTCCACTGACTCTTACACAGAGCAAAGACACGAAGCCCCATCATGGGTGGTCTCATGGAGCCTATTCCCCAAGCACAGGAATGACACATGGTACTACCTGTGACCCCAACTACCTCCAGTTTTATGGGTTATACCTACAAATTAAAGGGTACTTGCTGCTAAACTGTAGGTGATTGGGGTTGCAGGCACGACTTGAAACGCTACAGTAGCCACCTCGCAAGAGCAACTGAACTACCACCCCTCAACAAACAAGCTAGCTGCCTAACCTGGGGCAAACTGGCATGGACCCCCATCAAGCTCAGTTTCACAAGAACAGTGGTCGCTTTGCGCGCTCCATGTAAATTGACGGGAGAGTCAGGCCCGCTTTGGGCATCTGCGCCCCAACCCTGGCCCGAAATCCGATACAAATGGATCCATTCCCCCTTCCCCACACAGAACCATAAACTTCTACACTCAAAGGTCTACATACACAACTATGTGGGAATTAGGACCCAGAATTCCTCCTACAGTGTTTTGTGGAGCGATCCATAATCGCTGCATATGTGGGCCCTCTTGGATGATATTGACCCTAAACCCTAAACCCCGAACCCAAAACCCTAAACCCTGAACCCAAAACCCTAAACCCTAAACCCTGAACCCTAAACCCTAAACCCTAAACCCTATGATAAGCACCTATCCCCACCTCCAACTCTAAGCTGTCTGAAGAATCCTTTGCCCCATGCCCCACTTTACAAATACTTGGGGGCTTCCCCAAATTAGGGTGTTAGGGTTCAAGTTTTAGGGTTTAAGGTTCAGGGTTTAGGGTTTAAGGTTTAGGGTTCAGGGTTTACAGTTCAGGGTTTAGGGGGTCCCCATAATAGGGCTTCTGCTCCTCAAACATGGGGGGGGTAACATCATTTCAGTAATGATTATTGGCGACTGGATCAAATAAGACAATTTTCTTCTCCAAAGCTAACATACCCTAATACGCTAGAGCCGCTAGAGGAGAAGACAATCCTTCTCCATCTCGGAACTCTCGTAACACGTTAACAAACATGACTGAATGTTGAAAGACCCCAGGCAGTTAAGATGCTCTAACTAACTAACTAGGTTTGTTCTGGTGCCAGCAGCCCCCAAACGGACAGGGCACCACTTAAACTCGCTGCACTATCAATGAAAGGGAACAGCGCAACCAGAAGTGGTCGCGACCTTCACTGGAAAAAGCGAGACATCACGATCCAGAGACCAAACAATCAGGCAAGCTCACGCATCTCTATATCTCTTGGCCCAAATGTGACTATTAACTTGGCCCAAGTAGGGAAGTCCGCACGTCCTATCGCCCTTGGCAACCCACCCGAACCTCCTATGGAGAAGGGCGGCCGGGACAGGAGGCCGGGCGTTCAACAGCTCACTACGCGGACAAAACCAAGCAATATGCGACCACGACCCCAAGCAACCACACCAATAGCAACGATCGCTAGCGTTATCAACCACCTTGCCAAACCAAGCAGGAGAAACGACCGCACCGAGGCCAACGCTCCGGCAAGCAGGATTCCGCATGAAACGGCGAATGCGGTCCCAATCTCTTTTAAGGACATCCTGGACGCGAACGCCTTGCAGATCACGGAGCTCTTGCCTCTCGCAATCGACAAAACGACCCCAAGCCCACGCGCGCCAACCATCACGGAAAACATGCATCTGTCCTTGAAGATTCACATTACCACGCATTTGCAGTTAAGATGCTCTACGGAGACTCAACAAGAGGAGTTCCTAGACCCTGATCCCTATAGACCCTCCCTGTAAAGGTATTAGGGTTCATAGTTTAGCGGGTTTTAGGGCTTCGTGCTTAGGAGGTTTTAGGAGTCCAGGAGGTTTAGGTTTTTAGGGTCTCTAAACTCCCTAAACTCTCAGGTTGAAACCATGGGCCCCGAATATGGTCCCTTAACCCCTGGATCCTTATATACCTACTATGTACCCTACATGGGTCCCTTGAATCTCCCTAAAAGGCCTAAGTGCCCATAGGGGCCCATGCTTCCAACCTTAGCTAAACACAGATCCCTTCAGGAGCCTTAGGAGGCTTAAGGGAGGCTTTATTTGAGGAATCCACTGGCATCGGATCGATGAAGGATTCCTGAGTATTGGGGTTTAGGGTTTAGGGAATTTAGGAGTTAAGGGTCTAGGGTCTAGAGGTTGAGGGTTGAGGGGTTAAGGTCTAGGCGTCTAGGGGGTAGAGATCTTTGAAACCACTAAGTCCTTTCTGTGCCAATATCCCTATAAACCCTGTACCGCTTCCCAAGGATTCCACTATTGTGAATACAGGGGCCTATGTAATTAGCATGGGTCTCTTGGGGGTTTTGGGTTTTGGGGTAGACTAAATTTTGATTACCTAATTAGGGAGTATAATGGGATAAGATTGGTAATTATTTCGGCTTCTACAGTAAGCCCAAAAAAAGGGTTACCCCAAACCCTAACCCCGCCCCCCCCAAAAAATAGGTTGCTTTGAGAGACTCATGTTGCAGCGAAGGGTCTTGGCACTCCGACGTCCCGGAAATCCTGGGTTTGGATCCCCATCGGTTCAGGGCTTAGGATTTTAGGGTTTAGGGCCAAGAAATTACATTTTCGTAGTGTGGGGGATTGAAGGAACAGTGCCCACTGATCTCCTCCGAAGGTTTGGGATTGGGATCTGAGATGATGGAGAACCAAATTATGGAACATGAAACGGGTGTTTTCGAACCGGCCAACTCATTAGCATTGAGCTGCTGTCAAGCCTAAGGGTTGGAGTTTGTGGGAGTATAGACAGCTGTTTTTGAGGCCCATGCCCCACTTATTTTCAAGCAAGGAAGTCTTGGAGTCTGTTGAGTAAACTTGACCTAGCCCTGGTTGTTTGTAAGTCTTGCCCTCCACCCCAAAACCGTAAACCACACATGTCAGCGTCCGGAGTGGATGGATTCCTGTTTGAGAACTTGGTAGCCTTTCCGTCATAATATGGGTCTCTGCAAAGAGTCTTTGAGAGGGACCTCTCTGCTTATCTCCTTTTGTACTGCCCACGGGTTCTTTTGAACTTTCACGGATGACCAAGACTGTGTGAACCCTAAACGCCCTAAGCCCTGTGGCTTGCACCCTAAACCTTGAGGTCTGGGGTTCACGGCTTAGGTTTCTCAACCGCAGTCCCCAACCCCCCCCCAAAAAACAAATTCATCCCTGAACCTCACACCCTCAAAAGCCAGACAGGCTATAAGCCTCAACTCCTTCAAAGGTTCGAGGGATCAAACAGGAGAGACAGAGAGAGACCAGACAAAAGAAAGATCCTACCTTAGAGCTGGGCTGGCAAGTCGCTGGGAATCCAAGGTGGCATTAAGTAATGTGGCCCAAACATCCCCTTGAACCCTTATGCACGACGCCCCCGCCAAGAAGCTCGCAAAGAGTAGATTCCATACGCGACTGACTGCGTGGATGGGTCGGGGACATAGGCGGCTTCATGAGGCACGGCATGCGCATGGTGCGGATGACCAGACACTTGACGGTTTCATGTTCACGTGGTTTAGGAGGCTTAGGCACGAAAAAGTTCAAACCACGTTTGTTTGACGTCACAAGCGAAGCCAAAAAGATCATCATTGCCATGCGAATCCCCTATACCCACTATGACGCACCCTGCTCCCCGTCAAAACTGTTAAGTCCTCCCCTTGTAGTGTTGGAATTCCGCGACAGTTGGAAGGGCGGGTTGGGCAACATGGGAAGAGGAGTACTCGTAGTCGGACGTGGTCACACCTGTGCTTGCGTACGCCCCGGACAGCGGCGGACCAAGGCGCCGGAGGATAGAGGGGCCTGAAAAACGACCTATGTTTTTTTTTTGCGGTACCCTGTACCAAAATGAGAACAGAAATCCAGGGCCATAACAGTGTTGGTAATCATTTAGGCTTCATGACGGGGTCACCGCCGCAAGAGTCCAAAAACAACATCGACCACAACTGCCATGATTGCCATCATGCGCGCAACGAGACTCTTGCCGGAGCGCCGCTTCTGCGCTCCAAGCATGCTCAGCCCCGGCCAGAAAAGATTTGCAGTTACATGGATCAGGACGTTGATAGTCCAAAAGAGGACCCTGCCTCCATGGGAACGGCGGCGAGACAGAGCGACTTCAAGACAAACCGCGGGGAGCGAGAGCTACCGAACCGGCTGCATGTGGCAAGGAGTTGCAAACAATCTGCTGCGCGTACACAAAGCACCGGTGACACACTGCTAGGGAAATCAGAAGAGAATTGCAAACATGGCGCAGGAACAAACTCACACTGATACCTTTAGGTCTACACCAGAAGCGCCAATAAACCCAAAAACTGTAGGCATGAACTGCTGCAAAAGGCAATGAACAACATTCCCTCAAACAGTGCTTCAAGAAAGCAAGGCTTTCCTGCAACTAGGCGTGCAAAGGGTTTAGGGTGCAAAGGGTTTAGGGTTGTAGAGGAACTTCCTGGCATAGACTCCAATTTTCGGGACCTAAACCCTAAATCTGAAACGCCACCCTTAACCTGTAGACCCTAAGCCCTCAACAAGACCTTAAATCTAACTCCAAGGTAGAGCCGGGACTCTGTAGCCCCAAATAGCATCCCTGAATCGCACTGCGGTTCCCTTCTCCGTAAAGTTGATGAACGCATAACCGATGCCTTGCCTTGAGGTCAAAGGTTTTAAGGGCGTGGGTTTAGGGCTTAGGGTTTAGGATTTAGGGTTTGGAGTTTAGGGGTTTAGGGTTTTATGGTTTTAGGGCTTAGGGTTTGGGTTTAGGGCTTAGGGGTTTGACTTAAGGTTAAGGTGGTTAAGTTAAGGTTAGGGTTGTAGTGATTAGGGCTTGATTGGGGTGCGGGATGGATGATTCTAGCCACTGGTAGGTAAAACCTCCAATGCTATTCCTTCTCGGGTTCGGGGTGGTCTAGGAAATCATGGGCCCGTACTAGCTTCGTGGGTTCTATGTATAAGCCCCTTAATTAAGTAGCATTTACTTTAGACTGTCATGGATATACAATCTGCCTCGATCACCTGCCCATACTAGGTGCGCAAGGAAGGCTCTCCGCTGAGATCGTGGGTTCCAACATGTTGCACGGTTCTGGACGAACATGGTACAAGTTTTGGGGGTTCAGGGCTTAGGGATTCATGCAACACATGCCTCACTCCACTTGGTTTAGGCTGTAAGCAATAGAGAACCTAAAGAAAGACAATATGGACAGTGGGGCCAGGATTTTGAGCTGCCTGAAGAATCAGAACAGGGCCTTGCGTGCCAATGTTACGCTTGCAGAGGAGGAGTTGGGGAGTGGAAACTAGTCTTTAAAAACAGGGTTCAGGGTTTAGGCTTTGAATATATTGGGAGCTTGTAGGAATAGTTTTTGTGATTGACTCCTTCATAATCGCCAGAAACAAGGTTAGGAACGATTGGACCGCATTTTCAGAACCAGGACTGCAGGAAGCCTCAAATTCCGCCCCTTTATACTACAGCTGTGAGATGGAGGCTTCTAGCCAAACCCAGCTGCTTGTGACGTCGATTCATAGGAAGGTAGAAGAAATCGTAGGTCTCATCAAAGCCCAGAGAATCGATGGCGCGCAAGACCTGCGACCAGTGTCTGGGGGCTTCCTAATGGTTTAAGAGAGTATGGAAAACAAAAGAAATGATCACATTGTTTTTGTATGTCGTTTAAGATTCACGGTTCAGGACACAAAAAGGGGGTGCAGGCTCTGATTCTGCAATTCTGCAGGGTTTCAATCGAGTTCTGCGGGTTCCAAAAGCTAGAGGTCGGGGATACCATGTTGAGGGTACTAGTATCTAGCTCGGGTTACTAATGTCTATGGGGAATGGAAGGGGACACGCACTGTTGGAGGTATCCTCATCAGTGCTGCATAAAAGCCCAGACCCCCTAGAGAACCTAAAAAACCAAAAAAATCGACCCCCCTCCCCCCGGAAGAATGAACCCGGGGAAAATTTAGGGGATTCTTATCTCAGTTGTGGGATCCTTTCGGGGGCCTGGGTATGTGGTAGCTTCCATTTTCTTTTCCACTCCCCCAAAATTAGAAAAGGGATTGTCTGTGAGGGGTTCCATATTTTGGATCCTCGATGCAGTAAGCCCTTAACCCTGAAGGACCCTGAACCCAAAACCCCATCACATGAAGGTTCCTAGGCCTCCTCGGCGCTGCAGCGGCATGGGATGTTCCTTGGACTTTCAAATTGTCAAAGGCTTAGGTTTGGTTCCTGCCCTAGGGTTTAGGGTGTAAGGTTTAGGGCTGAAGGTTTAGGATTTAGGGTTATTATAAGGCAGAGTCTATGATAGGGGCCATATTTTTAAGGGCTCTGTAAAGTCCAAATCTGAATATCATCCAGCTGTTATCCAAGCTTACGCTATTAAATGTCAGAGGTTGAGGATGTGGTTTGATGTTTGCGAGGTATGGGTTCGGAAGCATGGCAGCAAAACACGGCAAGTGTATTTCTAGGGGTTGAGGCCTGTGGTGGTTTTAGGGCTATAGAAGTTTAGGGATTCGAGGGATTCAGTTGCCCGAAATTATCTTGTGGTCATTTCGGCGGAGTGGGGCAACAGCAATTTTTTTCAGTAGCTAAGCAATTCTGATGTACTCCGAAAACCTCCTAATCGAGGGGCGCGTCCACTTACGTAGCCCTAAAGGTCCAAGTACCTAATAATCATATACTTGCCCAAAGCCTTTACCGTTATTGCTATTACCCAAAACCCAAGTACCTAAATACTAGGTACTTGGACCCGTAGGGTCAAGGGTTTGATGGCCAAAATTGATGGACTCAGTCCTGAGCAGCTTATATAGCATTTCTACCACACAGCAGAGAAGGATGTTAATACTATTGCTCTCATTCTTAGTATTACTATTAGGGGCTGGCCCTGACCCTAAGCTGGCCCCAAACTCTAGACCAAAACCCGACATAGGGAACCCTATAAACTCGAATGCCTAAACCCTAAGCCCCTAAACCCCAAAACCCCAAAACCCTAAGCCCCTAAACCCCTAAACCCCAAAACCCTAAGCCCCTAAACCCCAACACCCTAAACCCTAAGCCCCTAAACCCCAAAACCCCTAAACCCCAAAACCCTAAGCCCCTAAAACCCTAGACCCTGAAATGGTAGTTTCCCAAAATAAGGGGACCCCAATATAGACCCCAATTTATTATAGTCCTTATTATGGGAACCCCCAAAATGGTACCCCTAATTTTGGGAACCCCTAATCCCTATAATCCCCTATATAATCCCAGTTTCCATTTCATTTTCCATTTTCTTTTCCATTTGATTCTCCATTATAGTAGCCCTAATTATCCAAATATTCACACCAAAGCCTTTAGCCCCAAGAGCTTGATCATCACGGTATGGAGCGATGCCAAGTTCTCCGTCTCCTGGGCCTGCTTTAGGGGTTTTAGGGGTTTAGGGATTTAGGGTTTAGGGATCAGGGTTTAAGGATTAGGGTTTAAGAATTTCGGGATTAGAGGTCCAGGATTTTGGGGCTTTCGGGGCTTAGGCTCAAGGTTTAGGGTCTCCCCTTTCAAGTTTTGAATTGCAGTTCCCTTTGCAGCGGCTGTACGGGATACATAAGGATTGTATATAGGGTTTAGGGTTAATGTAGATCCCTCATTAATAAACCCCCTCCTTTTAAGGGCCTGAATATTAGGATCCCTGTTATAATCCCTATTAAGGGGAGGGGGTTTATTGATCACGGATCTGAGTTAGGTGCCAGAATATGGATATACAGTACAGTATACCTAAGGATTTCCTTGCAATGATAACTTCCATGTGGTAGTTGTTCAAAATACCTGTGCCCCAGATGGCCATAGTGTAGGTTCCCTGTTTGACTAGGATCCCCCTTTAGGGAGGTGTATTTGCAATTCTGCCTTCGCTACAAGGACCTTTAGAACAACCCCTATGTTCCATTCCCATTCCCCTTGGCAGCTGGCCTCTGTCTAGACGACTGATTCCACGAGCTGACTAAACAAGCTAGACGCATGCAGCCCAACAATTTGCATTTCCAATTCCTGAACCCTCAATCCCACAGAGCTCCCCAGTTTCTTTTCCATCCCATACATTGCCTCGACTTCGAAGTGCCCTGCATGTTCTTCTCCGTTCCCTCAGAAGCCCGAAGCCGTCCCGTAACCCTAAATCTGCCAAACTTAACCCTACACCCTAAGCCTAGGCTAGCCTAGCCTGAACCTTGTAAATTGGCGTGCATCTCGCCTGGATGGTCCGCAGTGACTGCTCGCATAAACATTGTAAATCCTAAGCCTTGTCAGCCGCAAGCCTCATAAGCCTTAAACTTTTACCGGCCCCAAAAAACACTTAACTCCTAGACCTGACACCTAGACCTTGTAAACCCTAAACCATATACACCCTAAACCTTGAACCCTAAACCAACTCCCCCACATCCTATAGTCCCCCTTAAGTAGATAGAATATGGGATATATGGGGATCTTTGTTGAATATACCCAAGGCCACTTAAGGGTTACTATACACCTTAAAGCCTCAACCTCATTAAATCCCTACTACAGGGGCCTAAATAATTACCAACATCATTTTGAGGTCCATTTGAGGTACCGTATACTATAAATAGAATAAGGAATGTGGAGCCAAAATATTGGTAATTATCCCTAAACCCCAAAACCCCAAACCCCTAAACCCTAGACCCTAAACCCCACACCCTAAACCGTAAGTGGGGCCTGCGTCGGAGAGTCGAGCTCTGGCTCCGTCTCCCAAGCGCTCAGCGTGCTCTGCTGCGTTATTTGGCGCTCGAAACCACCATCCTCAGCATATGGTTTAGGGTCTAGGGGTTTAGGATTTGGGGGTTTAGGGTTTAGAGGTTTAGGGGTTTAGGGTTTAGGATGCATCTAGGCATATGAGCAATAGTCCAGAACTCCTAGTGTCCCCCTTAGTAAGCCCTAGAATTGTCCCCTATAGAATCCCGTATATAACCCCCTTTTTCTAACCCTAAACCCTAAACCCTACTATAACTCACATGAGTTCCTTACCTCCCCCCGGCCCACAAATACCACCCCCTCAAGCCTAAATAAATCTAACCAAGGGGTTTAGGGTTTAGGGGGTTGATTTAGGGGGTTGATTACAGCTCGTAAAATGAGGTTTGACACGGGATATCAAGGAATTACACAAGTGCAGGATCCATCAGAGTATGAGTTTAATCCAATATTTACATAATGTTAAACAATGTTTCCAATGGCCTAAAAATCCGGAGAGCATTTTCCAAAGGAAAACTACTTTCAAAATGGGACACCTCAGACTGAAGCAGCCTAAACTCTAAACTCTATTTGGCTCCGTCGCTGGTCGTATTTGGGATGGGCGGGGCACGCGACATCGCCGGATCAACATCATGCCTTACACCTATCCTTGCGCGATTTTTCAGACTCCATGTGAGGACCGGCTTTCATTCATTACCTGGGCCTTATGAGGCATGCTGATCCACGGCCCCTCATCCCGCTCGCCTTATATTTAATCTCGTATTGTACCTTGACAAAATCACCTGATCTCGTTCGCCGTGTTGGAAGATGTACCAGGCTCCTATTGCAAAAGAAATTATGGGCCAATCTCGTTCAATCCATGGCCCTCATCTAGTTCCTGATGGAGCCCTGAACCCAGATGCAAGAATACCAACCCGCCTAGCTTTCTACTCTCTTACGGAAAAATCTGTAGCTGCTCACGTGGATAATATTCATAGACCTCGTAGGGCCCACTGCACGTATCATTTTTTGACTTGGAGCCTCAAGGTAACAGCAGGTGGAAGAAAGATATTCATCAGACCGAGTATCAGAGTCCTGCCACTGCGTGCTCACCGTGCGATTACTGGGTGCACGAGCGACAGGCTTTTCGTCGTCGCTTGCAGCGTCAGTTGATTTGCGAACTGATGGTACATCCTGGAACCAGTATGAAAGCACTTAATGGATCTTTGGTAGCCATAACTTTGCTAGAGGTAACTAGACTAGGCCGAGCAAATTTGGCCTTTGCTATGCAAAAGAAACTGTGCTGCATGCCGGTGGTAAAGTGGTAGTTCGTTCTGATGCGATGTTTGGGCTTACAGTACTGCAAAAACATAGCTTTGACCAGTTGCGCCCACCCTTAGTATGCAAGATGCCCAATGAAGCACCGCTGGAAAAGCCAAGCCTGTGAACAAACCCAGACCCCAGACGCCTTACTGACGACGTGGGTGGGTGCGTAAGCTAGTCATCCCCAACACTGTGTAAACCTTGCTAGCACTTTCCAAGGCTCCCTTAGGTTCCCATGCAGCACATACACTCTGTTCTAGGGACGTCGTAAACACCCCCAAGCAAACTCGAACAACATTGAGAAGTGAATTCCGCAAACCCCGGCCCTCTGATACGGGGGATGGGGGAAATCTGATAGCACACTATATAGCCCCCAAAAGGATAATGGCTGTGTTTTGGAAAAACCAAGTGGTGCAAGATTCCATGATCCACTGTAAGGATCCTCTCAGACTCAGATGGCAGTCACAAGGTCCTCTTTTGGGGTTTAAGGGGGTTATGTAGGGTTTAGGATTTAGGGTGCAGCAAGTCCCCTTTCTCCGCCTAAGAAGCCCAGTGTCCATTTCATTCCCCGTGTTCTCTTGCATTTGCTTCTCCATAATGCGTGATGATCCAGGCCTCTGCAACCTTATCAACAGTCTGCGAATCAACCTCAACAGCCTCGAAACCCGTAAGCCTTCACTCTGAACCCCAGACCCTAAATCTAAACCCCTAAACCTGCACCCCTAAACCGTGTTGCGTTGCGGGCCTCTTCGCACATTGCAGGTGTCAGGTGTGGCGGGGCGCTGTGCGCTCGACGCTTGGACTTCTCCTCTTAGGGTTTGGGACCCTAAGCCCTAAACCCCAAACTCCCTCTAGGGGTTAGGGCTGCTTGGGGCACCCCTGTAGTTGATCAAATCTCTCGTTCCCGAGGTGGCCATTGATGAAAGTACTCTCCCCTGCATGTTCCTTATACACCTACAGGATTGTTCTACGGAAGTCTCCTAAGGACCTTTAGATCGACCCCTAAAGAGCCCTGCAAAGGCCATTGTGGCTTGTGAGACCGGGCTCTATGGTGTTTCATGCTAGCTTTCAGGGTACGCTGTTTGGATACTGAAGTCTAAGTAGTCTGCGTGCTACTTCAAGGGCTCCTGTGACAAGCCCTCTGTATCGGTCACTAAAACAGGTTTGGAACCCTAAACCCTAAACCCTAAAGATATTGGGTGTAGCGCTGCAACCTTCAACCCAAAACCCTATAGACCCCAAATCCTGAGTCCTAAATAGTTGCTACCATTTTCCCTCCATCATCCCAGTAAAACCCGTACATAGCCCCTAGAAATCCCTATCTAGCCCTTGATGAACAGCCCAAACATGCCATAATTTGGCTCCTCGTCTTGGCGATGGACACGCACATCCAGAAAGCCATTACGGGCTTGCAGTTCTGCTGTTCCTGAGGAGCTGAGGTGTCTACTAAGTCTGTGTAACTTCTGCTGTGCCTGAGGATCTGAAGTAATGCCTGGCCTTAGCCCTAAGACCTAAATCCTAAACCCTAGACCCTTGGGGCTTGGGATGCGATGTAGGCCAGCTTTCGGATGTACAGCTCGGGGCTTTATGGAATGCATCAAGTGCTCTGAAATAGTTGGGGAATGTTGGGGAAAAGGTTCCTATTGGGTGCTATGGGTTGTGCTTATTCAGAAATGTTGTTTGGGAACTGGCCTGCAGGCTTGCGCCAGAGGAATGAAGTTTCCGAGAAATCAAGGGCTTGTTTTGCAGTGTAAACTGTGTAATCAGACAGTTTTGCTAGCAGTCAATGTACTTGGGCAGCTAGACATGCTTCCAAATATCTTCCCTGAGTCTGGCACAAGCAGGCGCATGCAGGCGCGCCAAAATTCGTCCCCTGCAACTAGTGCGCCGAACAGTGTACATGAGTAGTGCCTTTTTTGGTGGTTGAACCAACTAAGGTCACATTCTGCATGTAGAATACTATACCCACAAGGAGGGTATATATATATATGTGTGTACTCTTACACTTGTTTTGGGTAGCATAGTATCCTCAAATAGAATACTAATCACACAGGCCTAAACCCTAAACCAAACCCTAAACCCTAAACCTAAACCCTAAACTACGTACATGGGCCTACCCAACGCCAAGCTTCCATCGTAGAAGGAGAACAGCTGTGCGGGCTCTGCACCACCACACATGCCTGAGCTGAAGCTCGCGGTTGAGCGAGCTACGGACTGAATTTAGGTTGGGGGGGACCTATACATAGGAGACTATATAGGGTTTTGGGGGCACCTATTGAGGGATATACTACAAATTATGTCTAGGGCTCGTTGAAGGTTTCGGGTTGGAGATTGCGCAGAAACTGCTTTGAGAGTGCTTTGCAAGATGGCTTCAAGATGCAAAATCTCTCAACATGTGCGTTAGCTGTCGAAATCTTGAAGTAAGTCTCTGAGTCCAAAATATTGGGCACGGAGTAAGTTTGGCGCCCACATTGGCATTCTGAAAGGCCAGGGCTACAAAAAGCCGTAATATCTATTTGCGTACTGGGGTGTAGGTTTGGCCCGCAAGCCCGAATAGCACTGCATTCTCAAAGGCTTGCTGTACCCAATACCTTATAACTATTCAGGTGCCAGGCCCTTAGGCTCACACACCCTAAGCCCTAAACCCTATCAAGCGGAGCCGCCTCTTCAAACGCCAGGAGGTTAGCCTCTTGCTCCTATCTGTGCCTGTGGCTACCAAAAAAACTTTGGGCCAAGAACACGAGCGGACGATGCAAAGCAGACTGCGGTCAATTACTGCATTTCCTCCAAATAATGTGCGTACAGTGCCATCAAATAAGGACTATCGTATTTTGGTCTATACTGGGGGTCCCCTTCCTTAGGGAAACTACCATGGGGAATATTCACGGTTCAGGGGTGAGCTCTTCATTCTTCGGAAGTGGTAAACGTTTCGAGCCTGCAATTACCCGGCGGTTGGGGGTTTACTGGTTTGCTTTTAAGGAACTCCAACTAAGCTAGGATAATATCACAATGTGGGTATAGAAAATGACGAGGTTGTCTTGTTAGTGGCTTAACTTAAGATCGCTAACAGCAACCCAGTTTCCGGTTTAGGGTTCCAACCAGGCCCACGCGTTAGGATCAGACCTCCATTCAAGAAACCCAGCCCTAGACTAAACCCGAATGTGCCCATAGCCATCCCTTGCGGGGACTCTCCGCTAAACCCTAAACCCTAAATCCTCAACCCAAGCCCCTAAACCCAAAAACACATTACTCAAGAGACTTGCCGTAGATGACTTTGGGATCTCAGCATGATCATTGGAATATTCCTGAACTGAGAGCAGAGGGCTCACTTTGAGTGTGTGAGGTCACAACCTGAAGTAAAAAGAGGGCTTTGTGGCCCCAAACCCTATATAAGCCCTATAAACCCTAAACCCTGAAACACCCCATACTACTACAGCATGCTTATTTCGGAGGCTGGGATGCCACCGCCCTCGTAAGCATAGATATTCTCCCAATATATGATGGTACTACCTTTGAGGAGTGCTACCATTGAGGGAAGGGGGGGGGGGCTATTGTTAGTGTTAAACCTCAAACATGTGAGGGCGGTTACTGTTAACGGGTTGGGGGCGGGTTGGGGGGTATTGTTTGTGCTAAGCCTCAAACATGTGAGGGGGTTACTATCAAGGAGCAGGGAGAGTGTATTGTTAGCGCTAAACCATAATCACTATAACACCTTTCATGTTCTTTTGCTATGCACCTATATATCAATATCCCTACCCTAAGCGCTAAACCCCAGGCCCTAAAGCGTAATCTGATCCTTTATCGGTAAAGGAGCAGGTGGCGGCCAGGAAACACAAGCGAATGCAGGTTCGTTTCCCGTCGCAACCCTAAGCCTAAACCCTCAGACCACAACCCTATGTTTTTTTGGGGTTTAGGGTTATAAACCTTACACCCTGAACCCTCAGGTTTGGTGTTAAGAGGCTTCGGACTTATACGTCTGCCTTAGAGGTTTAGGGGTTTAGGCTTTAGGGTCTACAGGATCTACGGAGTTACAGGTTTATGAAGCTCTTCATCCGTGGCAAGAAACACTGAATCCTAGCAGCTCATTTGAAAAATACGGATATGTGAGGGTTTGGGGTCTACGGTTTAGGGTTGGGGCTGTAGCGATATTGTCCTGACAGAGGGGGATTCCTGAGTCTTTTCTTGATGCCATCCATAAAACCACCACGTATTTGTTTCCCAAGGGGTGGGCCTTACCGTAAACCCCAAAGTCTGAATCTTAAACCCTAAAACCGAAACCCTGAACCCTAAACCCTAAACCCCTAAACCCTAAATCCTGAACCCCTAAACCCTGAACCCTCGGACCTAAAGTTTGGGGCTTAGACCTATCTCAAAGGACCCCGCATCTTTAGAAGCCTCCAATTGCAGTTGAGGTAAACCTCAACCATGGATGTCCCGTACTTTTTGAGACATCTAACCTATGCAGCAGTAGGACAGAACTCCAAGAAGATCTCCAGGATCTAGGTAGGCACTTTAGGGTTCAGGGTTCACATGATAGCCTTCGGGAGTTTTGGGGTGCCTAAACCTTAAACCCTAAATGAGAGTGAAGCCCCAGGCTCTCCACTAAAGGCCAAGGGTTCCGGGCAATGGGAGGCTCCAATTTGCTGTCCCTTTCTGGGAGCACCTATACTACTTGGAGGGTCAGGGAGGCGTTGTAAGTAGGTTAATACGGGGGTAACTAGGGCTTGCTATGGTTTATAGGGGACTTACTAAAGCTACGTGCCCCCGACCCTCAAAGTAGGATATACAAAGGGGTCCCTCTATGTCTGGAGATGTCCAAATATAATAGGCAGTATGGAGACAGTTCTCTTAGACCCCAAGTCGATGTACTGAGTTGTGCATTTAAGCCCCCCGGCCCACAAAACTAGAATGAACTATTTGCAAATTGGGCCCATGATACAGGAATAGAATAGACTGGAACTTTTTCCAGAGCCACTCAGCAACAGACTTGTGTGACTGGACAGTCCTCGAACCCTAGCCAGTGGGGTCTGGAAGCAAAGTCCAAGCGCGAACCTTGAAGAGCGACCTAGATCCTGAACCCTGAGCCCCTCAACCCTAAATCCTTAACCCCTAAACCGCGATATCCTGGACCTGGACCGGCTCCACATTGACGTGCTATCTGTAATCTGTATGGGGCTTTAATACAATAGACATGAAGGAACATTTGCATGTCAACTTTGTGAGCCACTATTGACTCTAAGGGATTTGGAACCCCAGTAGAAACTATAATTTCAGCTAAATATTAGGATTGTTGGTAACATAACTTAATACTTATTTTCAGGATTCTTGTAGTTGAAACTAGCACGAACACTCCGCTTCCAAGCACGGAATTTAAGCTCTGGGATTGTGGCTTCAGCTAAGAGCTGCAAGAGAGCGCGCTGTAGAATGACCTGAGGGTGTGAGCCTCAAGCTGGGAGCCCCAAAAACCTTGTGTTCCACGCCCCACACTCGGGTTTAGGGCTTGCTGGGAGCCCAACACCTCTTGCCTAAAGCCCCAAGGCCCACAGTTAGAAACCTTAAACCCTAAATCCTGAACACTAAAATACCTTCTACTAACTTGATCCAGGGATCCCTTGAAGGGACGAACCTCAAAACCCCAAACCCTAAAATCTGAAAATCATAAGAAAAAATAAAGGCTTTTCTCTGGGTCCCTATAATAAGGACTATAGTATATTGGGTATAGAAGAGGTCCCCCATAGTTCTGGAAACACCCAAATATGAAATTCAAAAACAGACTTTGTGCGCAGTCCTTTTCGGAATGGGCACAAAGATGCGCTGTCGGGGAGCAGGCCTCAGGCGTGACATGAGTCTGCAAGAGACAAGGCCCTAAACTAGGGGTTTAGGGCTTAGGGCCCTGAGGCGTTTACTCTAAGACTCTGAGTTCCCTGAGCCCTTGGTAGAAATTGTACTTTCAGCTGGTTGTTACAATTATATTATATCTATCAGAAACTAAAGTTTAGGGTTTAGGGCTCAGGGTCAGGAATCTGCTTCAACAATGACCGAAAATCACACATGGGCCACGCGAAAGCCCATACACAAGTACATAAGCCCCATTTGCGGTGAGATTTCGCGACGTCGTCAGAATTCGTCTTGTAGAGTTCCATTGCATATTTGGGAGTTTTCAGAACTAGGGGGGCCTCTTCTATACCCAGTTTACTATAGTCCTCATTAGAGGGACCCCAAGAGAGACCTCTAAATTTTTGGAAGCCCACATTTCAGGCTGACACACGCGAAGGTTACATGGAAACTTGGGTTATCGGCTTTGTGGTAGCTTCTGTGAATGTTTCCGTCACTTGGGGTCGTTTTTGGGAGTCCCATGATAAAACAATTAACTATATTGGAGTTGACTTTTATTGGGACCCCCTATTACTGGAAAGCTCCAAACAGGGTTTTGCGACGTTTTGCGAACATAAACCCTAAACCTACACATGCCATGTGCTATGCCAAGCCCTTATAAGCCCTAAACCGCGTGAGGCCCAGAGGTTAACAGCTGCTTTGTGTTGCGCTCTGTTGTCGTCCACGGAAGCAAGCACAACACAGGGCTGAAGGAATTTGTAACAAGCGATACTTGCCTAGACCCTTCCCCTGGTCTGGGATTAGGAGGCACCTAATATTTGGCCTAGTAAGAAGAACAATAACGGTAATAACAATAGTAAGAACAACAAATGAGTATAATGGTAACGATGATCGTAATGGTAATATGATTGGGATTATGGCCCCTAATAGTGGACACGTACAAGTCTTCTCCTACACTACCGCACATACTCGTCAGTGCCGTGCAGAATACGGTTCGGGTTTAGGGTTTCGAGCCCAACCCCGAAATCCTGAAAATTGAAAATAAAACTAAAAATGTCCAACACCCTGAGCACGTCCTCTTTATCTGTGACACAGTCAAACCCCAAATCCTGGCCTCGAAGCCTACAAACGTGACACTGCCATACCCTCACAGCTTTCCCTGAATGAAGGGGTCCATTATACACGCACAACAGACTTCAGTTCCTTTTATTGCGACTCCCCAAAACGGGACGAATTTTGGAAACTTTGAACCCCACATGTCCTTACTTACATGTCCCTTTATATCCCTTTATCACCTCTACGTCCTTTTTCAAGGTCTTCCGCGTTTTGTGAAAACCATGACATGGCAAACCCCAGGCGAAATCCAGCGCCAGTGGCTGCTGGATCACAGTGCGGGTCGGAGAAGGCGACCCTGCCTTGGGGAGGTGCTTCTGTAGGTGTCATGTAGGGGATAAATGGAAAAGAAAATGGAAACTACTATGCTATTTTCGGGTCATGTAGGGAATAATGGAAAAGAACATGGAAACTAGTACATTATTATAGGGTTCGGGGATTTAAGGTTTCGGGATTATCGGTGACCGGTGTAGGGTTTGGGGGGTTTGGGTTCATGCAGTGCCAAGATGAGTTTTGAACGCCTTAAACAGGATTATCCCACCATCCTACAAAGGGTGCTATAGAATCCCATGCCCCGTCCTTTTTTACTAGACATGGAACATGCTATGCCATGTGCCTTGCATATACTGGATCCTCAATGAGGAAAACATGGGTGGCATATCACAATTACTGCTCTCGTTGCAATCCTCAATCCTCATACTATGGGCCCACTTTCACCATCAACTCCAAACCCTGAACCCTCTGAGCTCGAGTCCAGTTTCAATCTTCCCCTAGTTTCTGTGCATGGACTGCTAAGCTTGAGGGCTTGCTGTCCCCAAGGGCTCAGATAGTAGTGTCTTATGGCATGTATGGATCCCGCCACAAAGTAATGCCTGTGCGCTTAAACTGAACACACCCCACCCCTACACCCCTAGCATCTCAAATAACGCGTGTAGAATTGACATCGGTGCGACTGCCGCTAAACAACTGCAATGGTAGCCATCAAGCAGAAGCCTCCGACTAAAGGAGCTTGCTGTACAAAAGCTGAGGGTTTAAGGGCTTAGGGTTTAGGGCCCCCGACTGAAGACCTACTTAAGGTATCCGAGGGCACCACCAGACGAGCGAAAGGAACTTCGCATGGCCTGTTGTGTGATTGCTTGTGGGCCAGGATTGAAAAGAGAGTCATCGGGGCTAGGCCCCAAGACCCTAAAGGTTTGGGGCTTATGCAGGATTTAGGGTAACCCAAAATTCAGGAAGATCCTTCATCATGTCCTGCAAAAAGTGCACTACATGACCATGCGCATCACCGTGCTCAGCATCGCGACCCTTCTTCCGCGGCTGATTTCAATCTTGCAAAACTAGGTTGTGCAACGGAGAAATCTCCTCCATGACTCCTGCTATCAAGTGTCTGGACCATATGTCGACCTCAATAGCATAGCATCCCAATTGTAAATGCGATTGCTCCAAACTGTTAATACACTGCTACATATGAGCTATAGTCTTAACTCCTAGTATTCCCCTTAATACCCCTTATACTACTCCCCTACATAACCCCGAATCGAACCCTGAATCTGTTCCCCCTTTGAGGAGTTAAGACTATAGCTCATGTTACTGTTACTAGGACCACTGCCCTGGATTGGCGTGGGGTTTAAGGTTTAGGGCCAAATCATCTCGAAATAACGATGTAGGAGGTAGGCTTCAGGTGCTTCCAGGTTGAAGGATTAGAGACCCCTACATTCACTCGAACAACAATAACCCAGACCACCTAAAGGATCCAAAACATGGAAACCCCTCGTAACCCCTAGTTTCCCCAATGTAGTAATGGGTTCATATTGAGGCGGTTCCATTTTTTGGATCCTTTAGGAAGCCTGGGAAATGCCCTACAAGACTTCGTGGGTATTGTCCCCCTTAAGTAGATAGAATATGCAGGTATATGGGGATCTTATTATAATATACCCAAAGCCATATTCTACCTACTTAAGTGTGACGATACGTTTTGAGCAACTTCAAAAGCTGCGAAAAGACCTCTTGGCTGGCCTACCCGTTCTAGGGTCTTATGAAACGGGTGTCGTGCGGTTTAGGGTTTAGGGGCGGGCCCAAGCATTCAACTAGGATACACTAAGCCCTGAACCGTAAAGCTGCGAGCCCTAAACCAAAGTATCTACATGACATCCCTAAACCCTAGTAAAATCCTCAAACCCTTCGCATCCTAACCTTGAACCTCGTAAACTCCCCCAACCCTAAACCCATGTAGCCTATACCCCTGACCCTATAACCTACCAGTGAGGGACTTATGAATCAATTTATGACCTGGTGAATAAGCAAGTCTCTTTGAGCCTTCATGGATGTCTGCTGACTGTAGAAACCTGAATAGATACCAATATTAGGGTCCTAGAGTCGTTGCATAACTCTGGTATAAGGTACCTCAGATGGGATGCGCAGTGATATTGGTAACTCCATTTCATTCCATGTTGGTAACTACTCAGGCCCCTCCACTTCCTATACACCCCCATGTACCCTATAAGGAGCCATGGAGACAGAGAGAGAGAGAGAGAGACGTATATATATATATATACATGTATGTATATATACACATACACATAGGTACCGCTATGTAACTCCTATAACCACCCTAAAGCCTAGACCCCGCAAACTTACATCTTCCCCTCAGCCTTAAACCAGTTTCCATTTTCTTGTCCATGTTCTTTTCCACTTGTGGTACCTATTCAGGCCCTTTTCTAACTCCTTTATGCGCTACTTTCAGTCCTATGCCTACGCCTTAAACCTTAAATCCCAAGCTCTACATCTCAAACTCGAAATCCTGAACCCTAAACCCTATACATTCCTAAACCCTAAATCCTAAATGCTAAATCCTGAACCCTAAACCCTATAATTACATTCCTAAACCCTAAATCCTAAACGCTAAATCCTGAACCCTACAAATTCCTAAACCCTAAATCCTGAACCCTGAATCCTAAAACCTAAATCCTACACCCTAAATCCTAAACCCTAAATCCTAAACCCTCAAGCCCAGAAAAATGCAAATTCTATAGGTCAAAAATTAACACGGAAACTCCCTTAAAACTCCGGACCTGAACCCTATACAATTTGTATATACGAGCCCAATGGCCTTGGTGACCGACCCCGTGTGCCGTTTATGACCTGGGCACGGCAGGCTTTCGGGTTATATGGGGACTAAATAGGGTTAAGTACGGGGATATAGGGGTTATAAAGGGATAATGCAGGGAAAATATACGGGCTATATAGGGACTATATAGGGTCCTGGTTGAGGGCTTAGGATTTTTAGGGCTCAGGGTTTAGGGCTTAGGGTTTTAGGGCTTTTAGGTTTATGGTTTAAGTTTAAGGGCTATATGGGGTTGTATATGGGTCATAGAGGGAATATAAGGGCTGATAGGAACATACTCTACGGAGGCTGGATAGAGTGGCCCTACAGGGGATATAGGGGCTTATCGGAATGTATAGGGAAATGAAAACTAGAATGATTCGTTTGTTTTTGCCAATGCAGCCCTGCAAGGTTCCATCTACTCAGTCATAATTAGGACTCCGGTATCTGTCCTACACAACAAAGACCCTTCTACACCGCATAAATCGAAGCTAAAACAGGCGAGCAGGATGCAAAGGCAACTTAGCCAGAGCGTCGCAACGGGGCCAGCCACCCAACAAAGAGCCAACCGCACAAAGCGCCCCCCTCGAAGCGAGCACACTTTCCGTTCAAATTAACTCCCACAAACGTTTAGCAGACCTCCAGCGCTATGGGCTGCCCGAACCACAAACTCCGTGCTCCCAGTCAACATCACATGGATTGCCACAAAGCATCTTTATCGGAATGATGCAGAGAAGATTAGCACGGCCCCTGCGCAAGATGTGCACAAATGGTAGTTTCCCAAATTAGGGTACCCCAATATAGACCCCAATATTCTATAGTCCTTATTATGGGGACCCCCAAAAAGGTACCCATAATTTTGACAACCACCCATATATATATATACACACAAAGGGATGGGTGGGGAGGTGGTCCTTCAATCACAAGC
>CAJNIZ010032090.1:44429-55341 GCA_905231905.1 Symbiodinium pilosum | reverse complement strand
TTGGGGGAACCATATTATTTACTATATATACCCATTATGGTAACTTAATTTAAGTTCCTTAACAGCAACCCAGAATGCAGACTTGTCGGTCGACTTCGGCGGCCTTTAGAATGATTTAAGGCGTCCTCATGATATTATGCCCGGCACACGAATCTACTCTCCATACGGGCCGCTATTGTCAGGAAATCCAAGCAGGGCTCTTCATTTTGACAGCTATTTGCTTAACACTTGGCTCTGCTTTCATCCTCAATCAGTGCAGCAGCCAGACTGTGCAAACTGCTGAATCACGTACACAGTGTAGCCCAGTTTACTAACTCTAGCAAAAAAAGAAGCTCGGCACTTAATATCAGTCCCTTCTATTGAACAATTTCCATCCTGGCAAAGCAGGTACGCCGGACAGTTCTTCCTTTGCCAGCAAGACACACTACTCCCAAAAAAGACCTTCAGTCACGTTCCCTCGTTGTCTTCAGGGCGACAGCTTTACTCAACATACTTGCTGAAATGTATCGAAGAGTCCTGTTGTCACCTGCACCTAGACGTATCAAAACAGCAAACCCCCATAGTCTAGCAATGGAACCGTTTATGAGACCTGCAGCTTCGGCAAGTGACATATAGAAACATGAATGAGGCCTTCCATCAGCCGGTGCCCACACAAAGTGATACTGTGCCAATTTGCAGGCATGCTGGCCAGGTCTGGATAGAAAGAACAAGCCTTTAAGACGCTGCGAGCTCCGAGCGTGCGTAGCTTTACAACCCTGCCAGGGCTTGCTTCTAAAATCCCTTCCAGCTTCGTTCTTCTGGGGAATCTTGGCCATACCCTGAGCCCTAGAGATAGCTTCTGGGATCAGATTTGCATGTAATTCGGGCAGTCACTGAGTAGATCATCAGTTACGTGCCCTGGTGTGCATGCATTGGGCGAGTAGGAATGGCAGACTGCAATGCACAGGGTCTGAGGTTCTCCATCAATCCGGTTTAAGAGCCATGGAAAAAAGACCCTGGGGAAGTCAGCAACATCATGATACAATACTATAAGAGTTTCCATTTTCTTTTCCCTTATCCCTATATAACCCAAATATCCTATAGTAGCTTCCATGTTCTTTTCCATTACCCCTATATATTCTGTCACATAAATTCCTGCACAACACTGCTCCGATGTCGCACCTCCAAGCGCACTCTCTGGCATTTCAACACGCTCTTTCTTGGCGCCGGCACCCTTTCTCGATTTTCGAGCGGCAAGCCTCGCCTGCCGGCATCAACCGCTGTGAAGACACACACCTCCGCCTTCCTGTCAACCAGAATACGAGACGTCCCGTTCAAGCACCAAAACACGAGGGTTGAATTTTGACCTTGAATCAATGTCGGGTTCAGGCTTGGGTAGGTCGGAGACAATCAGTATGCAGTGCCGAAGACTCACCCACAGGCGGGACAAAGGCGCGCCAATGCAATTGCAAGGAGCATGGTCACAGAACGTCTGCCGTATAGGTCTTAAAATTTGATAGAACTCTGCAAAGTGAACTGGCTTCCAGGGTGGCGGCGTCGTCGAAAAACTGTTGTATCCCTCGACCTCCAACTTACGCCGCAAGCTCATTTCGAAACAAACACGCGCCAACAAGTTTTTAGCGAAAGAGGAGAGGAAACCCCAAACCCTAGACCCCCATCCATGTGGCTATGGTCGCCCAGGATCCTGCAGTCCCAACAGCGTCCAGAAAATGCGCACCTTTGCATGCGAAGCCCCACCAGGCGAAGTGATTTTGGAGGCCCTGGCCTGCCTCCCCCAAAAACATCATGAGCACCCCTGCTTCGTGCAAACTGCTCATCGAGCCCATCTGGGCCCCGCCCAAGAGAATTCCATTTTCGGGCGGGGACTCGGCCCAAATTGGAAAAGCGAACCCCCCATGATGCTGATGATGCTGGCCAAGGGGCCTACCATCATAAGCATCATTGGTATCTGTTTCGCCTTCTCCGGGTGTCTAGGCTGCCCGCGTGGGCTGGGCCAAGCGTTTTGGGTTTCAGGCGGGCTGGATGCTGGCCTCATGGGGGGCAATCCTGACTTTCGGCGTGTTTTACGGCGTTGCTTTTTAACAATGAGTTTTGTTGATGCTTTCTTGACATGAAAACTTGATGAGTTTGCTGGTTTATGATGGTTTCACGCATGTCTCTCGAGTTTGTTGATGGTTCTTGGGATTGCGGTTTATGGTGGCTCTGTGATGTTTTTGGGAGTGGATTGGACTTTCATGGGATTGGACTTTTATGTGGGCTTTGTGTCAGCATATTGGTGTGCAAGCCAATGCAAGAGATGTTTGGGGGGGGCCTAATCATGGTTTAAGTAGCGTGGCTGAAATGGGCATTCTGCAGAGATAGCATTCCAATCATTCGACCTCTACGCCCTAAACCCTAAACCCTAAATAGTACTTTCCATTTTATTTTCCATTATCCCTATATAACCTGAAATACTATAGTAGTTTCCATTTTCTTTTCCATTATCCCTATGTAACACATTAAACTCTAAGTGAGACCAAAAGCCAGCATGCCTGCACCATGCATCCACCGTGCGACGCATCTAGAGGCGGCACGGCGGCTGTATGCGCAGCGCGTTTGGCATGCGAGCAAAATGGGGGGTTTCCCAAAATTTGGGGGAGACCTTTAAAGGGATACGGGCTATACAGGGTTTAGTGTTTAGGTATTGAGGCACCATTTGGGGGGGTCCTCATAATAAGGACAATCGTATTTAGGGGTTCATATTGTCCCCTTATTTTGGGAAGCTACCAAATCATGACTAGCCTACGTTGCCTGCCTAGCTTGCTCTGTTTGGTTGCCAGAGTAAGCCCTAGTGATAACGGGTTTCAGCTATATCTAAGCTTTTACGCTGGGCATGAATCCTACCGTTTGGTATCCTTACAGTGCAGCAGACGCCATCAGTGCTCCCAGGAACGCTCCCAGGACCCTTGTGGCTGCGCTGCTGGTCTCTCCGGAACCGCCATCACCTGACGAGGCTACAAAATGCAAGTGTTGGCATCACGATATAGGGAAATCCTATGCATTACTATGTATCCGTATTATGGTAAGCGAACTGAACTAGGTCCCAAACCTCAATGTGGGTCTAGAGTCTAGACACTTAAAGCCGGCATGCTGCCCCTGGGCGCCCCCAACTTTGCAATAGTCTAAACTTCTAACCTCCCACTTAATAACCCCTACAATCCTCCCCTATAATACCCACTTCAAGGGGCTACTGAGGTCACTGTAGCCGTCTGTATGCGTACCAGTACTCTATCAGTCCTTCACTTCATAAGACCCAAAAATGGATTTCCTGGATTATCCAACTTAGTCGTTCTTAGTCGAGAATAAGGGAATATCCCTAGATCACTCCTATGATTATAACATATGCCCTTATTCCCGACTGAGAACCACTAATTAAGCCAAGTAGATTGTCAAGGTCCTGTTGCAAAGCCTGCGGCATCACCAGTTTCAATTCTCCGTCACAGTCTGCGGGATTGGATATGGCCTCTTACCGCCTCCAGGCCCCGAATGCTGAATTGCCAACATCTTGACTGGAGCCTGCCTATATCCATCTGCGGATTTCTCCAAATTATAGTCCCCCTTAAGTAGATAGAATATGGGTTTGGGTATGTTATAATAAGATCCACATATACCCCATATTCTATCTACTTAAGGAGGACTGTACCCTTGAACTGCTCAGGCCCTTGGGAGAAATACCTTCAAGTGTATTCTCGAGCCCCCCCTGAAAAAAGTTGGTAATTTCCATGAATAGGGGGCACCAATATAGATCCCCAAATACTATAATCTGTGTTATTGGGACCACCAAACCGGTACCCCTAATTTTCGGAAACCCCTGACCCCTAAACCCTGAACCATATATAGCCTTATATATCCCTATAATATCCTCATATTCACTTTAAAGGGCGTCCAAGGTCTGAAACCCTGAATGACAGCCTGTGCCGGGTCCAGTGTCCGCGCAGTTCGGGTAGCACTGCAGCGACTCGGTCTTGCATGGCCGGGCGCAAATCCTGCAGTTTAGGGTTTAGGGTTTAAGGTTTCATCCCAAAACGGGGTTGCCGTTGAGGAATTTAGTTTAAGTTACCAGCTTGATGGTTCTGTAAGTCATACAGTAAGTATTGGAGGTTTCCCTATTATAGGGTTCTTAAAAACATGTTCCTCAACAGCAGCCCTCGAAGTCTTATCCTCAAGCTGGCGACGTTCATGATCGGTCCCCACAAGGTCGCTGGAAAGGGGGCATTTCCGGTCTCTTTTGAAGGGCTTCGAAAAGGCATTGTGAGACCTTCAACTTCTTCCTGACAAATATTATAATCCTCACGATAGGGACCCCTTATAATGGTACCCCTAATTTTGGGAAACCCCTACAAGATGCGGTGTAAGTTCTCAACATTATGGGGCTCCATTTGCAGGAAGCTTGTGGAACCGAACCCGACCAAAGCAACCGAATCGTCAGGAACGGAATCGCTGCGAAACGTATGAACTGCTGAATAGAAGCGCTACGCACCAACATTTTGACAAATGGAACCGAAGCGAACTTACCCGTGTAAATACTGCCCTTGGGTCCCAAAAGGGTAGGTGGGGTCGCGTGCATGTTGTGGACCTGCTGGCTTAAGGTGACTTGCAGTGAAGTCACTGAAGTCATTGGCTTCTCGGCTGTATCCGGGACTTCCGAGTCACTGCTTCTTAGAGAAGTTGGTAATCAGAGGTGGTCTTCATACTGCGCATGCCAATTTCTGAGGATACCCACAACTCGTGGAACCTACCATTCGCCTGTCATCTTTAGCAAACTGTGTTTCATGCTATGCCTGTATCACGTCTCATGAATCATACTGCAGGACTTCACACCATACTTGTAGGGTCATGCAGATTACCCAGCATTGTTCGTGAAATTCCCCAACGCAATGGGTCTTTGGCGGCCCGGTGTACGATGGACTGAAAACTATATACTTAGGTACAAGGAGAATGAGGCGCACCCTGGCATCGTCTCGTGGATGATCTGCTGGGCTCCCTTCACGCTGGTGGCATCCGCTAGCTCCTCAGAAGATGAAGTCAAGGGTCCCTCCATGACTTCATGAGGTCACCCGCAATCCCCCGTCGCCTTTGGATCTAGTAGGGCGTGATCATCAGAGAGACGATTGAAACGAGAAGGACGAATTATGATAGGAAAGAACTGGAGGTAATCTGGGAGATTTCGTCCTATCGGCTGCTCTAAGGTCTAGACTAGAGAAAATGATGCAGGATTCCTGGCGGGCAATTGGAATACGCGGAACTTTGAACCCGTCTTCAGGAGATTCATAGCCAAAATAGTTCTTGTCAACCAGGCGAATCTAATTGAAGTGCATGGTAGCTTCCAACATGCGAGATAGGGAATCCCGCCGCGCGTCTGTACGATCATAGCCGTTGGAGGTCTGTCACCCACCCTCTGGATCTTGGTTGCAAAGTAGAACCCTAACCTCAAAAGTATTAGGGTTTAGGGTTTAGGGTTCAGGCCAAGCAGCAAACTCCACCTCCCATCATAGCCCCATTTTACATGGACGGTCGTCTGTCTGGGATCTCTTCTAAGGTGCCATGGTCATTTAGGGGATGGTAAGCTGAAGACACTTGACTAGTGGTTTTTTTGGTGGTTGAACCTAGTAAGATTATATTGCTTATATAAAAAACTATACCCCAAAAGGAGGATATAATCTTACTCTATAGTGGGTACCATAATATCCCAAAATAAAGTACTGCTCACTTGGCATGAGGTTGTGGAACTGCAGGGACGGCAATCGATTCTGGCAGGGCTCTTTCGGTGCCATCTGCGTGTTATTGCCGGCCAACAGCCACTCTATGAAGTCGTAGCACTCCTGTCCATCAGTAAGGGAGGGACATGGCTGCATCATGGTCCTGACATTTACTACCGACCTTTTGAAGAAGACTCCCTTCAACAGACCCAGACCTTTACCTTTTAAAGCCGTTTCAGGTGTCTACCCACGGTGAGGCCATTGTTTGCGAGGGTTTGGACACCTCGGCATACGATTACTTTCCTGCACAAATCTAAGCCAGTATTCAATGTCCTCTAGTCATTCTGGTGGAACGAGGGGCTTGGAGAGGTTCTTGCTCGGAGCTTTAGGTGTCTAGACCCCCACGACGCACCAGGCAGCATCCTGCTTCCAGAAACCAAGTAGCATGGTTCAGTAGGCTAGCTCTTGGCTGAAGCCGCTCTTCAGTGGCTACATCACTCCCTTATTGTCTGAGGTCTTGAAAGTCTTCAAGGTCAAAAGGAAGGTCTTGAATTGTGTCTATGCGTTTGCATTGCTCGACAAGCCGGACACGTACTGTATGTGGCGCGCGCACTGTGGAACGACATCCTAGTTCAACCCCATTGAGGAAGCCATAGCTGAGCCGCAAATCTGAATGCCTGGTGCGTTCCAAGCATTGTCCCACTTAGCCATCCTCACCCTGACTCACCCTCACCTGCCACTGATACTTCCAATGGTGGTTCATCAGATCATGAGCCTAGTGTTTGCTGGCAATACATTTACCTGAGTCAGGAAAGACAAAGATTCCACTACTTATTAGTGTTACTATCACTGGACCCTATATGACCCCTATAATCCCCATAGTTTCCATTTTCTTTTCCATTATTCCCTATACCCCATTATACCCTATACTCCCTATATAAGCACTACTCTCCCGTAGGCCTGAAATACCCTATGAAGGTCTGAGGGCTTTCGATGACATGGCTTCGTGACTTATTGACAGCCAAACTACGGGGTTCAAAGGCTCCGGTAAGCAGGATTCTGCATGAGGTGGCTGGCATAAGCGTCGTTGTCATCTAGCTACGCACGCAACTGCAACTCGATCAAGCCTCAACCTGATGCAGACAAACATGATCAAGTACACTTGCGACAAAAAGAGACGCAAGCTGTAATTCAAGGACGGGTCCACTCGTAAACTAGACTAGAGGGCACTAAACCTGCAGTTCAAGCCCAAAACCAGCCAGGCCTCCCCTGGTTGCGTGGTATGGCACCACTCTTGGATGGAGCCTTGGCTGGCATCCCTATACACTGACAGAGCGCCGATCTACTTGGATTATCCTTGTATGAGGACCACGTCGCTTTGGGTGTGTCCCCTAGTGTATGAGAAATACCGAATACTCCCATTACGTCGGAGACAGGAACGACAAGGTTTGGGGTGGAGGGGGAGGAAGTATTTTGTACGCCTAAGTCCTGAAATAATCGTAATAATCTTGAGGATTAGGTGTCAAGTGCAGTAGGTTGTACACAGCATCCGACACGCCATATCTCATTTCAGGGCCATTTCAGGGCATTGGATTGGACTTTGCTCTTCTATGTTTAGGAAATAGGGCCTCCCAATCTTCCGAAGACATTAGAAGTCAAAGAACCTAGTGCAAGCTGATGTTGCATTACGCTTGTTTAAGCTCCCCACAAGAACCCTAAGCCCTAAGTCCTAAATCCTAAACCTTGAACCCTCATGACACTCCAGGCAGGTGCAGGATTGAGTGGAAGGATGGCCTTTCTGAAAGCCCCACTGCCTCAATCTGGTCTGTTAGCACTGAGACCCAAAAGCAATGCATGGGCTCTTGTCAGGTTGCAAGGATGTATCTCCAAGGCCCAGTTTTGTGGCTGAGGTGCGCGAAATCTAGGACCAGAAGATACCTTCTCTTCTTGACAGATGTGAAATTCAGAATGTTGACGATTCACCTCCTGCTGCGTATTCTCTGCGAGTCGACTAGTGTGCCCAGGACCGGGAAGGAAAACCTTTGCCAATTGCCAATTCCCAGACGTGTAAGATCGAATTAGCAATGCAGCAACACACCCAGCTCAGTCCAGCAGCAGGGCATCTCGCACGATCCCACCTTCTTCTGGGCAAGGGCCATTTGCACCTGGACAGCTTGGTGCCACAGTCGAAGCCTTGCTACGCAGGCTCCGAACAAAGGTAAGGGAGAGCATAACCAATGACATCTGAACATGGGCTATGGCCTCAATCCGTTCAATTCAGGATCTTAAGCCCTGAGCCAAGAACCCAGAGGGCTTCCAATTTTTGGCCAAAGCATGCAGGATCCGGAGCATTAGGGCAAAAGTTTTGTGCTAGTCCTTGACCAAATCGACGTATGCGTGAGTAACATGCAGAAGGCAATCCATATAGTGTTGCCTAGTTGTGTCAGCAACCTTCCACCCAAAAAAAAGCAAACAGCAAACTAAAACAGTCCAGCCAGAAAGGTAATTGGGACCGCGAGCTGTTGGGTTTCTATGTGGATGATCAGCGGAACATCATATGCTGGGATTATGTAAGGATAATGGAAAAGAAAATGGACACTACTATCATGATAGGGGTTTTATAGGGATAATGCAAAAATGGAAACTACTTTTATCATAGGCGTTATATGGGAATAATGGACAAGAAAATGGAAACTACTACATTATACTAGGGTCCATATCCAGGGCAAACTCTTCAGGGCCGAGTCAGGATATCCGGCCCCCCAAGGGGTTTATCTAAGGATCTTTCTTCCATGCTCCCACGCCTGAACCCCACAAATGGCTTGAATGTTCGTGGGTAACTATAAGTCATTGGGTCTATACACTTCCCAAAAGCATCGCAGCTATACCCTCAACCTTAAACCCTAAACCCCAAACCCTAAACCCTAATCCCCTGGTAGTCCTGCTTTCAGCTACCCATGAACCTCCAAGCGTATTGAAACAAAGCTGGCCTCGGCAAAAGTAGACTGCGAGTTGACGCCTGGATACCTTCCACGGCTGCCACCATGGAATTCTTCTAGATTTATCCTAGCTTGTACACTTGAGGTGACATGTCCCAAGGCAACGTTTGTGTGAAGTTTCTGGACTTCAACACGCAGAACTCGGGGGATCTCAGCTGCTGCAACCCTTGCTATTTGTCTATGATGAGAAGCCCGTACCACGCATCGGCTGAATTATGCTCCACCTCGGTATCTAAAGTCAGTCCTGCCGTCCACACCTGCGAGTAACACATCACTGCCCAGCTTTGCAAGACATGGTAATTCCCTAAATAAGAGGACCCCAATATAGACCCCCGAGTGCTAAATCCTTAAGATTGGGACCCCCAAGCAAGTACCCCGGATTTTGGAAACTCCCCAAATGAACTTCAAGAAAACCCACTGAGAGATGAGATGAAGGCTTCCCCAGGATTAGGGTTCCTTTTTGGGTCCCTGTAATACGCATTATCGTATTTTAGGGTCTATATTGGGGTCGCGTGCCCGCCCTTGTAGTTTCGCGCGCTTTTTATTTATGATTCTGCAACATGCTGAGTTCAAGTTTTGCAGGGCTTCGTGGGTGGGAGGACATGATAGCATTCATTTGGAACTTGCCGGTTTTGAAGGGCTTCACGGGTGGGGGGGACATGATAGCATTCATTTGCACTTTCTTTCAGGTTTTGAAGGGCTTCATGTCATCGATGTGGGGGACATGATAGCACTCATTTGGCACTTTCAGGTTTTGAAGGGTTTCACGGGTGGGGGGGACATGGTAGCGCTCATTTGGAACTTTCATGTTTTGAAGGGTTTCATGGGTGGGGTGGACATGATTGCGTTCATTTCGAACTTTCATGTTCTGAAGGGCTTCATGGGTGGGGGGGGACATGATCGCGTTCATTTGGAACTTGCAAGTGTTCAAGGGCATCATGGGGTCATCAGTAGAGATGATTTCAAATTAGGGCCTTCTTAGGGACGATTTCAAATTAGGGCTTTGTCAAATTAGGGTCTTATTAGGGATTATGTCACATTCCAGCCTTATTAAGTACAATTCCAGATTATGGCCTTATTCGGGACTATTCCATATTAAAGCCTTATCAGGAACTGGTCGGTCTATTTCCAATTAGGGCCTTATTACGGACTATTCCAAGTAAAGGCCTCATTAGGGACTGCTCCAATATTAGAGCCAATTAAAGACTGTTGCAAGTTAGGGCGTGGGAATCTGTTTCTGGAATTTAGTATTAGGGTGCGTTGAATATTAGGAGGAAGCGATTATGGCTAGTTCTGACACAGTCCATGTTTGACAGCAGAAGCTGGATATCTCCGAAGACACGTGCTGGGGAAAGCCGCCAAAAGACTCTGCAAGTCAATGCATGACCATTGGATAAGCCAAGATCAACAAGCAGATTGTAGCTCTTGATCTCATAATCCAAAACTACTTGACGAACTCGAGGGGCCAATTTCTGAAACAAAATTACACTGTTCTCAGAAATGACACGCCTGCTATGGTTTCGTGCATGTGAAAACATGCTGCTTGCCCTCTCGTACCACGGGCGCCCATGCACCGCACACCGAGAAGTTTCCTACCTAATGACAGCGCCTCAGTTGGCAGCTGGCCTTTGAGTCTGGGGTGACCATCGGAGGTTAGCAAGACAAAGTTGCTATATCATCCAAAAGCTTGGCCCCTGACATTCCTCTGATATGTCCATTAGAACTATCTTAGACAATGATACTGGAAGACAAGAGAAAATCACCAATATGAATACGAGCAAGCAAGACCCCATGATGTAGCAACCGATTGTACGGGTCTTGAAGTACTCTGGGATGAAAGTAAGGCCTCCCAGGATACTGCTGCATGCCCTGCTCCATGGCGTAGGAGACATGGCTGTAGCACTCCTGTCAACACCCACTTTTTGGGATGTAGGATTTAGGGCGTAGGGCTCAGGTTTAGGGATAAAGCCAATTCTCTGGCGGGGATTCAGAGCTTAGAGTTCAAGAGTGGCTAGAAGCAGAAGAAGTTGGAACCAGAAGGTCTTTAGCCCTTGACTACAAATGAAGACTCCGAAAGATAGTAGAACAGTCCCAAAATGCGCGCCACCCGTCCTGAGCACTGGCTACACCCACACCCCGAGCCGTCAAATTCCAACCTCCAACCCTAAACCCTAA
>CAJNIZ010032090.1:24696-44348 GCA_905231905.1 Symbiodinium pilosum | reverse complement strand
AAACCCTAAAACCTAACCCCCTAAACCCTAAACCCTAAACTTCCCATTGACCTCCACCTCCCATGCCCAAGTCTGTGCCAAGGTCTGGTTCTCACTACGTTATATACATTTTGGTATATTATGGTACATTATGGTATATTACAATCTAGTATATTGCGATATATTATAGTATATTATGGTATATTATGGTATATTATGGTTTATGGCACATTATGGTATATTCAGCGGTTTGAGAAAACAGATATCGTTTCTAATTTAAAACATCACACCACACTGTAGATCTTGCATCGGGACCACCCTGAGATTGTCTCCTCCCCCGGTAGCGCGTCGTGACCTCGCGGTTGGAGCCATGCAAACTGAACCAGTCCAACACTCCAAAGCAAATGGGAATGGAAAAGTGAATGATAGTAGGGTTTCTATGCATGAAGTAGACTTCGGGGTTGATACCTTCTGGCACAGACTCGAACCTGCAGCTGCTTAGGCTTTTTCGGAGGCTGGGACTTTGAGTGATTCTGAAGATTTTGGGCTCCTTGGTTGTTGTTTTGTTAGGGGACACGGCAGGGTGAAAGTGCTTTCAACGTGCGTTTCAAAAGCCATGACCATATTTGGACCAGTTTCCATGTCATTGTCCATGCGCTGTTCCATTTGATTTTCCAGCAGTCGCAATTGTTATATGGCAAAACAAGGTGCAAAGAAGCAGATCCTGCTGCGTGGTGAGGGGATTCGAATATCAAGCCTTCAATAAGGTCAGGAGTTGCTGGGAGGTACGGAAACGTGGGCCTGAGAAGTAATACTTCATATAGGGATATCCTTAACAACATTGCCTGCCAGAAGAGGCCTTTGCGGAATCTCAAAGCGCATGATAACATGGTGCCATTGCAACAGGAATCCATAGCCATAACCCCTATATAACCCCAATATTACCCCTATATAACCCCTATACTACCTCTATATAACCCCTATATTATCCTTATATTACCCCTATTGCGGGTTCAATGTACACCGAACCGTAACCTGCAGGAGCGCATCCCCGGATTCTTAGCACCTGAAATTATTGGAAGCCCTGAACTCTCAAACACTACAGCCCCCCTAAAAGTAAATAGAATATGGCTTTGGGTATATTGAAATTAGATCCCCATACACCCCATATTCTATCTACTCAAGGGGCCTATAACATGCCCAGGTATGCATGAATGAAGATTTGCAGAACTACGGTTGGACTTTCAAGCTTGTCCGCGGCAAAGAAAACAAGACTCAATACCAGTGAAAAAGGCTGTGCCAGTTGGGTTGGGTCAAAAGAGAGCATGCAGGGGTGACACAGGGTCACGTAGGTATCAGAACCTGTCTGCGATGTGTTTCACACCATTGCGGGTCCCGTTTTGAGGCTTCACATAATCAGGATACCTCGTTGGGAGCACCTGAGTACACGAAGGCAACCCCATTAGGTTTTGACACGACTGCATGGAACTCAGCTATGAAACTAGGACGTCAAAAGCCCTCAGCTCCGACACCTTAACGAACCTGAATCGTCAGCTCTGAACTTTCAATGTCAATATTGCTAGTTGCTCACCTATGGATTGAAGGGTCATATGGTTTAGGGATGCAATCTGTGAAGCAGGGATCTTGGTGCTGCTCGCTCCCTCACGCCCCTAGACGCAACGCCAAAAAATTGAAAGGCTTGTGTCTACATGAACCTGCCCAAGTCTAGCACCTCAAACCCGCCGCATATGTGAACACTTACTAATGTGTTTGATTTTCCTACCGCTTTCAGCAGGAATCCTGACACAATGAGTATAGAAGATCTTAAGGCACTGCAAGGGACTGAACTCTCCAGCCACATGCTTGACCCTGAGGCCCCCACAGATGCGGAAAGCCAAAGAGGCCACGGACTCGTGGTTTGTGCATGGACCCTGGGTAGAGCTGACACTTTGGGCAGGGGCAGAGGATCATTTCGGGAAGGGACTTCCCAGCGCCACTGGCTTTCAGGTTCAATGTGAGATACCACCCCATTTAGGGTTTGGGGTTTAGGGTTTAGGGTTTAGGGTTTAGGGTTTAGGGCCCTTAGATAACCCCTGTATTACCCCAATATTACTGTACCCCTATGTAACCCCTATTGATGTCAAGCTTTATCAGGCTTGGCTACGGGATATGTGCCAAAGTCCAAATTTCAGGGTGCTGCCTGCCATGAGGCAGCTTGAGGACTTCCATGCTATAATATTGGGGTTATGTTAGGGTTAGATTAGGGTTATGTTAGGGTTATGTTAGGGTTATATTAGGGTTATATTAGGGTTATAGTAGGGTTATGTTAGGGTTATATTAGGGTTATATTAGGGTTATATTGGGGTGATAATAGGGTTATATTAGGGTTATGTTGCGGTTATATTGGGGTTATACTGGGGTTATATTGGGGTTATATTTGGGTTATAATATTAGGGTTATATTGGGGTTAGATTGGATTATATTCGGGTTATATTGGGGTTACAACCAACAGATCTGAGGTGAACTCCAGTACGTCTCATGCCCTGCCCAAACAAATCTCTGAATAACACTGCACATGCCACGAAAAGAAGCGCATGCAGTTGCTTTGCCAAGGTTCACTCCGTTCTTTCAACAGGGCGTGATGTGCCTTCTTTTCGGAGCCCTTTAGAGTCTTTGCTGTACACAGCTGAGCCCAGCAATGTCAGGCAAGCTTATCTTGGCAGGTGGCTTGGCAATGGTCAGGGTCCTCACGGACAAAGACATACATCCGGTAGTTGCCACCTTACGTCATGCTGGCAGGAACTATGGATAGAGGATTCTCTAGACATGTGTGTTTGTGATGTCGGTGTCTATATTTGCTTGGCCAAGCAAACTACATATGGTAGCAAATATTCAAGAAAAAAAGGTACCATTGACCAGTCCAATCACTCTGACATGCATCGAGACCATGATTCTGCAAGATTGTGGGGGTGGGAATGCAAAGTCGCAGTCGGGTATGTCCCGTACAACTTAGAATGATGATAGCGTGGCAATGTGCATAGGTGATACTTGAAGCTTTTGAGGCAATAGCCATACAGTCCGCAACGCCAGGAATTCCCAAAGGACGCTACCAGCATACCATGCTGGTGAAAAGCACCAAAGCAAGGATTGGAGTGGGTGAGGGATATCCCAACATTCTATAAGACCATACATGCGCAAACTAACCGCCGTTCTTCGTGCGACCTCCTGCGTGTCTTGGGACATTCTATTCCGTTACCACTGCAGTCTCGGTCATGCGGTGCAGTAGAAGCAGAGGATATGAGAAGAGCTTCCTGTGCAAGGGTATAGCAAGTTGAAAGACGAAGCCCGTGCCAAATAACTTGCAAGAGAAACACAGGCTATCAGCGCTTGAGAGGATACAGGCCTACACTCCCTGGAGCACATAGTCCGTGCTGGTGGGGTCCGAAACCACAAAGCTGAGTTGTCCAGCTGAGCGGCCCATCTTCAGGTCTGTGGCATTGAGTTGCACCTCTAAACCCAAGGCGCTGGTGTTCTCAGCGCTGTCCACGAACCTTTGCTGCTCATTGCCATCTTGGCTATCTCGATGGACAATAGAACTGGAGTGAATTAGGGGACCCATGGAAGCAGCACTTAGCGTTGTGGGGAGCTTGTCCGTATTCAACAAGGAGCTGCGTGCGTTGCCACTCTGCGGTTGCATGAAACCACGGAAGAGCAAGTCCTGCCACATGTTACGGGGTCTTGGGGATGCGGTGCAAGGCCTGCAGCCTCAGCCCCCAAACTTGCATCCCCCATGCAACTTCGCAAAACGTAAACGACGCGTAAGCCCATGGTGGGCTTCTGCCCATGATCAGGAGGACCACCTTGAATCCTAAAGTGTGAACCATATATCAAGTGTAAACCATATATTAGGTTTGATTTTTCGTTTCCATTCCCTAATAACATTAAGCGGCATGACATCCCTTGCTTCTGAGGCCCATGTACCAGCCCTGCAGCCCAGCAACACATCAGCGAGCAAGGGATTTGTAGCCTCAAACCTAAGAGCTGGCCATGTGAGCTATAATCCAAACTCCTTAACGGGGATTATATAGGGGGTTCGGGGTTTAGGGTTTAGGGCTTAGGGTTATTCAAGGGGATACTAGGAATTTAGACAATGGCTCATGTGGGTTTAGGGGTTTATGTAGGGGGTATGTAAGGACACGCCGCGGTAGATGGGGGTACATAAGAATACAGGGGTAGGTTTGGAATTATGGGGGCGCAGAAGGATTTCTGGGTGGATATCTGAGATTTATGGGAGCATATAAGGGTATAGGGCTATACAGGGAGATATAAAGGCATGCAAGGGTATAGGGATACATGAGGATACGTATTGGTCTATAAGGGTTGATAGGAGTGTATGATGGGGACATAGACGGGTATGCAAGGTTATGTAGCGGTACAAGGAGTATTTTGGAACGAAATGGACAAGGACATGAACGGTAAAAATGGAAACTCGCTTATATAGGAGTCTATAAGCACTTATCTTGCTGATTGTTAGTGGGGCAAAACGAAAAGGGATGGAAACTGCAGGCTTACAGGGATCTATAATGTTTAGGGCGGTAGAAGTGACGGAACAGAAAGGAAACTGTGAACGGCTACATTATTTGGGAGTATAGATGGGCTGCTATAGGTAGCCACTCCTCATTCCCAACTAACAACTAGTAAAGAATTACAGCTACCACAATGACTTTTGTTTATGTGAGCTGCTCCTGGAGGGGTATATAATGACCTCCCCCTGATATTGAATAATAGATCCGAGGACCTAAAAATGGAGAAGACCATTTTAGAAGGGCAAGACTACTTTTGAAAGGGGCCACGTAATAACGAGTTAAGGGAGTTCCGACGACATAAGGGGGGCACGATAAGGAATCACGAGCAATTTGGGATCTCAGATAGCTTCCGTAAGTCTTTAATTGATCCTAATACGATGTTTGATCGATTTGGATCAAGTTCTAAGCAGATTCTGATGAGATTTCAGAAGATTTGAATATGGTTTTAATTGTATAGCTGGCTTTTAGCTGGATTGCAAGTGATGTTGGTACGATCTGAAATTCTAAGTAGTTTTCCGGAGCCCGAATTACGTAAATAGGGGCAAGCGATTAGGGATGTACAAGGGTATATAGGAAAATGGAAAAATGGAGACTCAAATACAAAAGGGCATGAAAAAATGAAAGCCGGACCGGGATGGTTGCCAGCTGTCGACATCACACTACTCATACCAAGTCATTGTCTCCTAGTCCTGCTGTCACTAAGACCTGGCAAACATTACGCTTCGCAAAGGATTTGTCAATACTGTCTCTTCGTTGCGATTCCTCAGGGCTTTGGAAGCAGTGTGTGGATACATTTGGCTGAGTTTGAAGCCTTAAGTATTAACAGTCTGCACATGAGAGAGGTAAGTTATTGTGGCACTCCAACGACAATAGGCATGGGGAAGCTCAGGGGCGGCGAGACATGTGTCTCGGTGTCCTAAGTACTGGATCTTATCAGTTTCTTGTTCTGATCTTGCCGAAGGGTAGGTCTAATGCTGACACTTATAGTAGTTGCCGCTGCAAAACATTCCACGAAAACGACGCGTCCTAGACGCTGTCCTGGCCAGGCAACCACCCTTTCTAGTTTACATCCTGGACCACATAGCTATTTGCGGCCTCAGGACTGGGTTGCCTAAGCACCCCTAACCTGAAGCACCAATGCCCGGGCCCAATATGAATGGTTGAAGACAGGGTATGTGCCTTAAGCAGGGCCATTGTTAAAAAGCATGAAAGGCTGGGGCTCATCCCTATGTCTTGAACTCAAGGCTCAGCAAAACGCTATAAAACCCTGCGAAAACCTTCAGACTTCCGACAACATGGCTTCAAACAAACAAGGGAGCAGGCAAGGTCTTCCCTACACCCGGACCAATTCCTCAGTTCTGTAAACTCCAAAAACTATTCATATTGCTCACTCTTACTGTTACTCTTACTCTTACTCCTACTCCTACTCCTACTACTACCACCACTACTACTACTACTACTACTACGACGACGACGACGACGACGACGACGACGACTTACTAGCTGAGCACCGCCACGCTCCCCCGAGGGCATCCGACACAATCTCCTCAGTGACCTCTGAGCTGCTGAGTCACTGGGGCCCTTCTTTGGAGGGTCACATTATAGTATATTATGGTATATTTTATGGTATTGGGTGATATGTTATGGTATACTATGGTATATTGGGTTACATATTATGGTATATTGTGGTATACTGGGCTATATATTATGGTACATTGTGGTATATTGGGTTATATGTTATGGTAACATTATGGAATGTTATTGTATATTAGAGGATTTTACAAGGGGCCGTAGATATAAGTCGGTGTTCAAAGGCTTTACTCGTTAGCGCTCCTAGCCTCTTGCAGTCCGTGCTAGTTGCCACAGGATGGGCGCAGTTGATAGATTTTAAGGGGTTGAATTTCAAGGGGTTTAGGGTTTAAGGGTTTAGGGTTTGAGGCCAGAATTTGCAGTTCAGAATTGGTGCCTATCTTGCAGGGAACTTTGTAGGTCATACCGGTTTCACCATCAGTCCCTGCAAGGGAACGCTGGGCTTTTCCAAGCCTACCCTGCCCCTCCACATCAGTCCCTGCGAGGGAACGCTGGGCTTTTCCAAGCCTACCCTGCCCCTCCAGGTGAAATTGAGACGCAACAATTTGGACCCCCTTGTCCTAAAAAAATGGCATTCACGAGCCAACCTCTACGCGGCCGCTTGCGGAGAGTCAGGAGTGGCTTTGGGGGGCCCGAGAGACACCCCCCCACATTGATTGACCACTCTGGAACGAAGTTATCGCACAAATTATTGGCGCCACACCTGCTCGGTTCTAGACCCCACTTGCGAGTTCTGACGAAGACTCTTTGACAATCCGCTCTTCGATCTTATCCTTCAGATGCACAGGTTTGCTGCTGTAGCTCAGCACACAAAAAAAGTCGGAAAAGGATGACTCACGCAAAGTTCCCGGGGTCGCGAGTACGTACAAGCACGCCAACTCTTGAGATCGCTTCTGCGCTTCGAAAATTTGTACTCTCGCCTGCAGAACAACGACATGACCCTCACGCCCCGGAAAATGTGGTGCTTTTCAGGCTTAGATTTTTTAGTCCGAACCGCGAGTGTAATCTAAATGCAGGGTAAGCCATCGACTCATGTCTGAACTCAAACACTATGCCCCTGAATCCTCAAACGACTCAACCCTGAAGCTCTGCTCCACTTCACCAAAGCCTGTACACCTCCTGCCTAGAGAAGGCACAGGCTGCTGCACATTGAAAAGTACGCTACTCCAGGGCAGTTTGTGAGGGACATAGATGCGGAGCTCAAACTTGAACCATCTCCAGACCCTGTCCAAGAATCTCAATCCAGCCATCTTCACTAGTGGAGGCGGCGAAGTATGCACTACTTTACCTCTGAAATGCTTGACCTGTAATTCCTAAATCCCATGACAATCCTGATCTTGCAATATGGACCGGAAAAAAAAAACAACTCTGAATCAAGTTGGGATGTGGCAGTTTGCCTAAAGACGGGGACCTTAATATAGACCCCAAAATACTAGAGTCCTTATTATGGGGACCCCCAAAAAATGGTACCCCTAATTTTGGGAAGCCCCTAAACCTTAAACCCTGTATATCTCTACCTAATCCCATATGATCCTTAACCCCTATAAGCCCCTTTAAAGGGTACCCCTAAAACTGATTCCAGGTTCCCCACCACCCAGACTGCGGTCAACGGCTTGCCTCAGAAAGGGGGGTTTAGGGATTACAGTGCCAGCGCAAATCACGCGTCTGATACAGATCCTGGTGACCAGGCTCCAAGACAATTACTATTACTATGACTATTACTCCTAATCTTACTCTATTACTATTGGAGCCACTGTTTTGATACCGCTAAGCCATGCGAAGACTAAGAGCAGATTTCCTCTGGGATGAGTACATTACTTGAGCCAAAAAATCTGAGTGCCTTGCCCTGTGACTGGCTGGCATTCACGGCCTGGTCTACGTGGGAGGTTTAGGATCCAGCCTCTGGGGCTTATTAGGGTTTGGGGCTATGAGGGTTTGAGATTGGGGAGTTAGGATTTCTTTGCACTCAGCAATGTTGGCACCATGTTGTCATTCATGCGGTACTGCAGAAGTTGAGAGAAGGAACCTGGCGCGATGACCCGCACTAACAAGCTGTACACGCGCACAACAACCCCCTCCCTCATACGACGCTAGTGGGTGCTTCTAAAGCTTCAGGGGCAGCTTCTGGAAATTCAGAAATGACGCAGTCTATGGTTCGTACTGTAAGAACCTCGATGCAGGACCCTGAGCTTTGAGAAACCGGTCTTTGTCAAATGCAAGTATGCGTCGAGCCGCTACATCAGGAGACTCCCTAACCCAGTACAAGGCTCAACAGGGTCCAACGCATGAGGAACACGTGGGATCCTAAAGAACATGAATGGCCTCCCCTTTGAAGTCTCCCAATCGAGCAAGCTCTGCTGGTTGAGCAATGCACGTGGTTGCCACACAGGGCTGGACTAGGCCCCTTCGCACTGCACAGCAGCCCCCCCGTGAGCACTTTAGCGCATTGTCTCACGGTCATCTGCCCAAGCGCGGGGCAGGTTGGCCGGGAAAGGGCTGCTTTCAGGCACCCACGCTGACATGATGACGCTCGGTGCCTAAACAGTGCGGCCCCACACCCGGCCAACGGTGTGAAAGTTGTTGCGCAGAAGCTGCACTTCAACAACCTCTGGGTAGGGCAAACGGGAATGTGACCTCCAGCATCTGTTCAGCTGTCTGTCTTCTGACAACCTCAGCTTGATAATAATACCCTGAGGCCACACTTCACATCCAAAGACATCTGCCTCATCGCAAGTACACAAATCTGAATCCAAATGCCTTGCGCGAGCACTTCCAGGTCCGTGTGCAGATTCTGCAACGCTGACGGTGCTCTCCGACGAGTCAGCCTACACACGCGCACACACACACATACACATTTTCTTGCTCTTCGAAGACATCCGCTGCTTGCGCTTCTTCATTTATTTGACCATGATGATGCTGAACAAGGCCTGCAGTCATCAGCACCATTATCATCGTCGCCGTCGTCGTTGTTGTTCTTGTTAGTGCTCTTGGCTGCTGCTGCTGCTGCTGCTGCTGCTGCTGCTGCTGCTGCTGCTGCTGCTGTCGCTGTTCCGCCCTGACCAACATCTAGGGGATGACTTAGGACTTGACCTGACCTTCCTCAAGCATTACAGAGAGCAGGGGGCATGACGCGTCAGTACAAGGAGCCATGGACGCATCACTCTGCACCCGCTTTGCGACAAAATGTTGATCTCTTTGTGCTGTACAGTGCTTCGCTGTTGTTGTGCTTATTGCAGTGTAGTTGCTTCTAGATTATTACCGAGCTGGTCCGCCAAGTTCCTTGCGGATAGTTTGACGCAGTGTGTTGCGGACGCATTGGCACATTGTCATGACTGATGCGAGGTTGCCTTGCCAACATGTTTACGTTGGCGCTAGCAAATTTGGGCTCTCTTGCATCTTTGCGAACTTGATTCGTTTACCTTGAAGTCCAGTCTGCCTCGGAAGGCACAGACTACAAGCAGTCTACTAGCCACAGCGAACCTGGAATCAACAAAGGCGAAAGCAAGCCGAGGCTACAGCAGGGCTGGACCTTTACTTAATCTAGTTGTTGCTGCTGTTGTTCCACCCTGGCTAAAACCTAAGGGCTGTCTCAGGACTTGACTGAATCTTTCTCAAGTTTGAAGAGAGCGGGGGTCAGCAGGATATGCCTCAGTTCTGCTGCCAACGCAGACGGCCCAAGCATTTTGGGATATCATTCAGGGGGGCTGTGATAGGTGACATCTATTTCTACATTGAGCATGGTTTTGCGCTGTGAGAGTATCCCTGAAGTAGTTTCATTAGTTCAGACATGTTGTGCTACAGCTTTCGCTACGTGTCAACCTGAAGCGCATGCAGCTCGAACAAGTTACATGCAGAACGGTTTCAATCATGTTGTTATTTTCTGAAACATGCTGATGATTTCCAAGCCGGCTTCAGATACGCAGCAAGCACCAACTACAACCACTCTGTCCAGCGCACGGAACCTGCAGCAACAAAGGCGTAAAATGGCTGAGGCCAAGATGTGAGCGGACAACTCATTCATCATCTTGTTGTCGTCGTTGTTGTCATCGTTATTATTGTCGATTTGGTGTTGCTGCTGTGGCGCTTGATACGGCGGCTCCGCCGCCGCTGCCGCCACAGCTGCTGCCGCTGCTGTTGTTATTGTTGTTGCAACTACTCCTCAGCCTCCTCCTGCCCCGTCGAATTGCTGTTGCTGCTGCAGTAGGTGATCCTGGCGCTCGTCGTTCTGCAGGATTCATGTCTGTGAGGAAGCGCAGCCGAAAGCTGGAAGTCCAGCTTATTATCCCCAAATAGTTGTGACTAAGTGGACACTTCCTGTCAGAAGGGGTACCGCCCCAGGTTGTGCCGCGAAATGGGCCCTACATTATAGATATTGTGGTGAATTGGGAAATCACCTTGGAGGGAACGGAGCTTTGGGGTAAGTCGTGTATTAGGGTTTCCGAATGGGGTCTGGGCTATTTTGGGGGGGTTTTGGATGGGTTGAAGATGCTTTTCAGAAGCTCGAAATAAAGAGTATTTTTGGGTATTGGGCCCGTTCCATCTAAGTTCTCTCTTTGCGGCCGCTGCACGGAGCATATTTGTTGACTATGGGTATAATGCCGTTTCCTGTTTTTTTACCTTGAATACTTCTTGGAAAGCATAGTCGGTTCCGGGCAAAAATTTTAGACGGGTCGCGTTTTGAGCCGCCTCCCGTCAAGTAGAAAATCCTAGAGCACTTGCTAACGAAAACCCAAGAAGCGAAGCTTAAAGGCTTGGGGGAAACACTCAGGGGTGCTTGATGAAGGTCCTATACCACCTTATGACACCTACATACTTCGGAGAACCTGAATACTTCAGTACTCGTCATTTTTTGGGGTTCCGAGGGGTTGGGCCCACGGCAGCTCTTGCAGTTTCGGATCAAGCGGATACGGACAAACGGAGACCAGCCGGCCAAGATTTGCAGGCGTGTCGGTACCTTCAAACGTGGTGTCCCTGCCGAGTCCCTACCCTAACTAAGAATCCTTACTCTCCAGGAGGAATCTTCGTCAGCCTTCAACCATCCAGCACTGCTAGATTTCCTGGCTTTTTCCACAGAAGCCAACCAAAAAATGTATGCATCAACTCAACAAACCTCCAGCAAAAATGCAACGCCCCACGCACTCCCTCTAGCTCCTGTACGTTCTCAATCTCATCTCCTTAAAGGGGTTATATACGGGATTATATAGGGGAGTATTACAGGGGTTATTAACTCAGGGGATACAGGAGTTCAGTCCCTAAACCCTATATATAGGGAGTATTTGGGGATATTAACAAAGGGGATACTAGGAGTTTAGACTCTGGCTCATGTCCTGAGGGCAACACCATGGTGACCACCTCCTGGTCTACAGAGAAGCGCATGCCACCCAAGACCTCCGTGAAGCAGAGCCTAAACCTAAACCCCAGTCACTAAACCCTATACCCTAAAACTGAGTGAGCTCCGGGCGTCGAGCAGGGCGAACGCACCGAAGCCGGCAGGCGAGGCCGCTCTTAGCTCCGGCGACCGGGCTTCGGTCCCGCAGGCAACTACGGGCTGCGGGGTAGAGCCAGGGCGCTGGCAAAGGTTTGGATTTGGGTTTGGCTTGAGGCTTCTTGATTTAGGCTTGGCTGGACGGCTGCCCTTGCCTGGCAATGGTCTCTGGGGCTCCTGGGAAAGGCAGCTGCGAGGCCTGCAAGCTGCAAGCCTAGTGAAAGGTCCAGCAAGCTTGGGAGGCTTGGCACAGGTCTGGGAGGCCCTTGAGGCCCGTGGGAGAGAAGGCCCCTGCCACAGCTCCAGAAAAAGAAGCTGGTTCAAGACTTGCAGGCCTCAGCCTCGAGCCAGACCCAATCAAACCTTGCACCCACCTGGTCTAGACAAGTGCAAAAAACAAAGAAGAAGACAGGAGCGCGATCAGAGTTCGGGAGAACCCTAAACCCGTAAAAGGTTGAGGCGAGCGTGGAGCGCCAGCGGGTGGGCTCCTGCAGATCGGGGTGCGCGCCTGGCTGCTTCTAGAGCCAGCGCACCCCCCAACCCTAAACCCTATACCCCAAACCCTGAACCCCAGACCCTGGGAATTTCTTGGGCTTACAAAAGATCGTAGGGGCCTGGGCTAGGTATTGATCTAGGGGTTGTTTAAAGCAATTCCCACCTATGACTTTTGGCCGAAGTGTCGATTAGATGTTCAGAACATTCTGCTTTGGCTGTTGCTGGGAGAGCCACCGGCTGTAGTTGGGGTAGCTCTAGGCCAGCTTCATGTAGACAGAGCCGGCTAGCGTAGACTCGACTTCTTGAAGCCACATGCTTGGGGATTACAATTGCGCAAGGTTTGAGGAATATGGGTCTCAGGTTTGGGTCGACTATGACCTTTGGGCTCAGGCTCCCGGTCTTGAGAATCCGTAAAGAGCTGCCCAAAATCTGCAAACCCTCTTGGGGGCTCTGAAGCTGTCTCAACCGGGACATGCATCATGAATACCCGTAAGTTTAACACAGAGCCAGTCGAGCTCAAGGACCTACACTCCCCCAAACGAACATGGAAACCCATATAGTCCCCTTTTAGAAGGACTGTAGTCTTTATAGGGCCCTTTTTGGGTTTCCATGTTAGTTTCCGGGAGTGTAGAGTTTCAACCCGGATTTGTCACAAAAAACGAAGCCCTGGACTCAGAAGGCTGGAAAGCCGCTGAACCTCTCTAGGGCTTACTTAGAGGTTCATGGGACTTAGTAACTATTTATAACTGGGTTTATAACCCTACTTACAACTGGGGCAACCCCTATAAGGCCATTTAGGGGGGGTTATAAGTAGGGTTATGAGCCTAGTTATAAGTAGTTACTAAGTCCCATGGGCCTCCAAGTAGGGTTGTACCAGAGATATTCTTGCAAATTCTATCTGTCGAAGGCTGTCACTCTTCAAGCCTTAGATTGGCTGAGGGAATCTCTTTCCCAGCCCTTCTCAAAAGTAGAATCCCACCACTCCCTATCCTCCACAGGCATGTGTTTTGTGCATGGGTACAAGGGCGCCCTCTGTCACAGAACCCCATTGTACCCCCCCAAGAAACATACATGTGGAGAATCATCCGAATCTTCTAGATCTTCTAGAATTTCAAGACTATCTCAGAAACGGAATGGCTTCATTTGACGCAGGCATAATTCCTACCCCTCCAAACTGTTGGAGGAACCATTGGTGGGGACCATTGTTTTCGCATGTTTCAGCATGCTTCAGCAAAAGGCAAAAGGGCGGCAAGTATGGTTGGTTCTGGGCTAAACCCAACTCGAAAGTGGAATGGGTTCCTCTTGGCTGGTTGGGGGTGTGGTTTCGTGCTTCGCACAGACGCTCAAATCTTGGGGGTTGGAGGTGTGGAGGGGGTTGTTTGGTTTCGTGCCACATCGACAAGAGGCTCTTGGTGAGGTTTTGGGGTCTTGGCAACTGAAAAGGGCAGGTTGGTGAATTCCCGAAACAGCGGTCCCTTCAGAACTCCTCTCCTGGCAAGAGAGGAAATCAGGAATTCTGACAGCACCACTGTTTCCGGGCTCCCCAAAACCCTCCTCAGAACCCCAAACTAGGTCAGGGCCGATGCCCCCAAAACCCACCCCAGAAACCCGAACGTAAACCACTGGAATTGGTAGGAGGCTAACCCCAGAGCGCCCACAGCAAGTGCATCATGGTTCGCATGCGCGCACAAGTTGACATTGCTGTGTTGGACCTGGAGCCGCTCCTGCTCCAAAAGCTCTCCTGTAATAGTAATATTAATAGTAATAGTAACAGTAATACAATAGTAATAGTAACAGTAATACAATAGTAATAGTAATAGTGATAGTAATAATAACAGTAATAGTAATAAAAATAATAATAATAATAATAGCTGCCTTTCCAGTTCGGTTTGTGTTGCCATGTCTCAGCAGTCTCCAAGCAGAGGGCCAGGAAGTGCCTTGAGCACTCCCGTAGGGTTCCGCAACCCCAGGTCTCCTGTCAGCCCTGACACTACTCACCCAACATAAACGTAGACCCCTTCCAAGGAGAGCTCGATTAAAACCATCCGAACTAAGTTGAGCCCGAACTCCAATCCCTAAAGAAAGTAGCCTTGATGCAAGCATAAATTTAAATGAAGTCATCCTCCGGGGGTACCCTGGAGATATGTTGAGTCAGTGGAGGGAATCCATTAGCAGTCCCCTGCGGGGGTCCTTTCAGAAAGTCTTAGCTGCCCGCCTCTGACTCCCAAACCCTGACCTCTATAGACCCGAGATCGGGTTTGCCAGCCTCGCCGTTCAACTTGATGTCGTGAAGACTTGGAGCTTTGGTGCTCTTGTCCTATGCAGGAATATGTCTGATATTAAAAAAAAAAAACGAGACTCCTCGCTTGTGAAGCAGACGCTACAAAAAGAGGATTCTTTTGAAGGTGAACTTGCCCAAATGGCTGTGCAGCATGCTAAGGACTGATCGGACGCCTGTGCCGGATTTAGTGTCGGCAAGGACAACACGAATGTGTACTGACAGGGGTCTCCAGATCAAGCTTGCACCATTTGCCAGTCTTGTAATGGAACGACCAAAGACAGTGACCGCAGTCGCGTCAATATGGTGATGTGGAGACTGGCATTAGTGACGCACCTTAAAACGAAGAAGAGCCATAACGGTAGTACAAATGAGGCCCTTCAGAACCACAGTTTAAAGGAGTCTTAAGCACACTAGTGAGCAACTCCCCAAGCAGCCGCAAAGTCTGCCTAAGTCGAATCTTCTGCAGTACTACCATTAGTATCATTATTACTAGTACTACTACTACTACTACTACTACTACTATCACCATTAGCACCATTGTTACTATTAAACTCTTACGACTACTACTGCCATTATTCTTACCACTATTACAGTTATTATTATTACTACTACTACTACTACTACTACTACTACAGCTGGTGCGGGCCTTCCCCGTCCAGCACTTCTGCAGGGCGCCAAGCACCTCATCTCGAGATGCACAGCTGCACAAATACGGGCTTGCTGTTCTAGAACTTAAAATACATCACAATATTGCGGAAACCCTATGAATTATATTACATTATATATATATATATCCATTAAGGTGACTTAATCTAAGTTCCTTAACTGTAACCCAGATATCATCTGCTAAGAACCCGTAGGCCTTCGATGGACCGATTCCGGCTTCAGCAGAAGTGGTTGCAAGAGGATATGTTTTGTGTACTGCCCCCACCCTGTAACAGTGTATATTAAGGGTCATATTAAGGTCTATATATAACTACACTATGAATATTATCCAGCTGTTACAGAGTGGCGGGCAGTACCCAAGATGTTTTGAGCTTAGTGGGAAGCCATTCATTCTCTGTGGCTATCATACTTTAGCTGACATACGTACATCCTTGGCACAATGCAGAGAAACATGGAAACTACTACAATTGTAGGGGTTATATAGGGGTAATACAGTGGTTACATGGGGGCAACTGTTCCAGCCTTGGGGCAGCGCCGAATGCTGAACCATGAAGCCGCTGGAAACGCGAAACCAAATTCCCCTTGAATAACCTTGTTTGCCTGCTTGCTGGGTAAATGTTTGAAGCAAAAACTCCTCAACGGAGACCCCAGGCAGCGAAGATTGCAATCTTCAACTTCTTGCAGAAGATGGCAAGAGTAACTACCAATATTCTTGAACACTTACAATGCGAGATCCTGTCAATAACAAGAATATCAGGAAACCTGGCCTGGTAAAAGCCCTGAACCCCCTCGCCCAAGAAAGAAGAAGTGCTCTCCATCGAAGGAAGAAGGCATAAAGTGCACAATAAGAAAAAACACCAACATTTTCAGGACACTCATAGAATTATTGATCCTGAGGTAAAACGACCTCCCAACAGCACGAGGAAGCCTCAGCTTCGCATGTGGTGCAGTTTGCCGTGGTCAGCTGGGTGGTGACCGCAGGCCACTCGTTGAAGAGGCCGTACCTGCACTTAAAGGGTCAGGGGGACTTAGCACTGGAAAAGTAAACGGAAGCTGCTACTGTACTTAGGGTTTGGGGTGTAGGGTGAGGGGGACTTCGTGAGTAGTTTGACAATGGGGGCAACTGAGGTTGTTATGGGCTTGTAGGGATTCTAGGCATACTCACGTAGTCCCCCTGACCCGAACCCCCGAACCCTGATTACTGTTGTAGTTTCCGTTTTGCCCTTTATCACTGAGTCAGCCTGACCATTCAAGTTAGGTTTGGGCCTTTACGTTTTATTAACTGAAACCCTTCGAATCTACACAATACCTTGTGTAGCTTATGAAGGTGGACCCTCACCCGGTAAGAGAGAGTGACTGCAAGAGAGAATTGTAGTCACGTTGTATTAGAGTCCTGTTATATTCTGATTTTACCACTAGTGCAGGGTGGCGGTCCACCTAAGCAATATCAACATCCTTGGAATTGGAGCGCAAAGGCTGTTTGCAGAGCTTGGGAAAAAAACCATCAGGTCGAGCTGGTTGAGCTGATACATCTGCACTAAGGGCTCAGAATAAACCCTAAATCCTAGCCCTAAACCCACAATTCTAAACCCTAAACCATAGCCCTAAACGCTACGTAGGTTCAAGGCTGAACCCGGACACTCCCACAAGGTTGCATGTTACCGGCTTCCCCAAAACCACTACGAGGCCCAAAAGGCAGGAAAACCTCAAAAAAGGCAGACCGACAGGCACTGTCAAAAGTTCTAGAATTGAAATTCAGGTGATCCATCTCTGGCAACGGTTGGGATTGAAAGCATTGGCGGTGCCAGTAGAAACCTTCGAAACCTCATCTGGTCATGCTGTTGAGGGTCCGGGGGTCCAGATCTTGTCGGTCCTACTTTCAGCACATACCTGGTCAGAAACAAGAAAACCTGCGCATACGACCAGAGCCAAAATTAGAATCGACTATTGAGGTTCACTTGAGATTCAAGGGATCCGACCGAATCGTTGACCATTCAGCTCTTGCACATTTGGTCAGCTTGATTCATCCCCATCTCTACCCTCTGCGACTTTCTTGAAGACGGCCTGTTACTACCGGACTTGGTCCTCCTTCAGGTATGGAAAATTGGAACCCCTTAATTGTAAAGTGTCAGCCAGCAAAACAGCCAAGAAGACTTGCAGACCGACATCCCTTCATCCATACAGTTCAAGGAGCAACCGTGCACTAAACCCCATTCAACCGAAAGTCAGATCAAGCATGGCCAACTCTTTCCCATAAAAAGGCGAGGTGCCAGGTTCCTGTCTTTTCCCACTTCCACCCCCAGACCTTGTTTGGAAGTATTGTGCAGCATTGAGTAAAGGGCTAAAGGGACAGGTGTCCGGGTTTACGCTTCATGTGCGGAATTGGCTGAAAGGTTCACGGGTTCAGAGACCTTGGCTGGTCAATGCTATCTTGCCACTGAACCCTCCTAGCGTAGCCTTGTTTGCATGTCGCGAATACCGAATACCCTGGACGAAAGTTCAATTTCTCCCTTCACACCAGGACAAAGAAGTCCTTCCGCGGCATGAGGAAATCTGAGAAGCCATGTTTCAACAAACCGCACATGTTTTCCAAATTGGTTGCAGGTATCGCGGACCTTGAGAGCACAGTTCACATTCTGTTGGGCACTTGCATGTTTCAGCTGGAGATGTGCGCAGCTGCAAGAACCATTGTCCGGCCACGGCTGGGCGTGAGTTTTGCGTTGATGGAGGAAATCTTGCACCATTTGGGGCACTGGTGGTAATGGTACTTATATGGGGGTGCAAGGTTTACCCCTTCCACCACATGAGTAGATTCAAGGCGGCTTTATCACAGGTCTTCTCCGTTATTACAATCACTGCATCGGCCAGATATCAAAACCCGCAGGACCACAACCGAAAGACCACGCAGAACGAGAAACCTCAAGCCTTACAAAGTCGAAGTCCACAAAGTAAGCCCAAACAAGACTCTCAATCGAAAACCCCAACGCGCCCTCCACCCCTGCAAGCAGGCGACGAACGCGAAGGCGCCAATACACTGCGGGTCATCAAAACAAAGCCTGGAGCGGCTATACCCTTCTTGGTATTCAAAGGTCATGCTTTACAAGGCTAACCTCGCTGTCTTGCCAGCTACTGCCTCATACTTTTGTTGCTAGCTCCCACTTTGCTAGCGTTGGAAGGAAGACGCTGCTTCTTGGACTTCCAAGCTTGCACTGCCTGTAACAGAGAGCTTGTTCACACAAGGTCAAACAGGACAAAGCCAAAGAGCCGACAAAGGTCTGAATAGGGTTTAGGATTATTGGGGTTATATAGGGATAATGGAAAAATGGAAACTACCATATTATAATTTGGGTATACATTGGGGTAATATTGGGATAATGGAAAATCAAATGGAAACTGCTAGCGCTACTAAGGGGGATACTAGGAGTTGTAAATTGTCCGGGGGAACACCGTCATCGTCATCGTCGTCGTCATCATCATCACCATCACCATCATCAGTAGTGTTTTCTCATGTTCTTATGTTGTGGCTTTGTTCTGCTACTTCATCATCCACCTCATCCTCCACCCACCGCACTCCTCCTCCTCTTCATGATCATCATTCCTCGTCGTCATCGTCATGTCTCATCTGTAAATGGACGCCTTCGGCAATCAACGTCACCCAAGTATGATGATGCCGTATGATGATGCTCGTCACGAACCTCGGGCCTTCAAATCCCAGCCTAAATGAAGGCCTCCCCGGCCCAAACCAGTTCCGACAGCAATGCTGAACCTGAAGTTCATTTTTTCCGAAAAGCCACGCGCCGTGTGCAGCTTCCTGACTCTTCACACACCTGCATCTCAACTTCAGCTACACCTGGTGCGTGAACGCAAGACACAAAATCTAAAAGCCGTCCTTCGAATCTAATTCGACCACCACATGCCCTGAGCATGACCTCCAACTCAACACCCACGCACAGAGCAATGTTGCTAAGTGGACAGCCAACTGCTCAGCTCCAGAAACTGCAGTGCTTGCAGCACCAGCATTTGAACCGCAGGAATTACATGTTGAGTCCGAAATACTTGAGACCAGCGATTCTCACACTTGCCGCAAATTGGCATTCACGTTCGCAAAAATGTATCCAAGCGGCTCACAGGTTGCCACATACCTCGGGACCTTCTCAGTGGAGCTCTCCTCACGCAGGTTGATTTAGTGCTGCTGCTTCCCAGGTCAAAATAGGATATAATGCTCTTGTAGAAATGGAGAGGGCCTCAAGTTCCTTTGGGACAAAATTGCCGGGCCTTGTGGTGCTGGTGCGAGGGGTAAACGTGTCAGGTGCACGGGTCGCAGCTGTAAAAAACAATGATAGGACTAAGAGCAGTTCAGAAAGCAAGGCGCTTTGTCTGAGCTTCATAGGCTGTAAGGACTGACCCAAGCGGAGGGCAACTACTTCAACAGCGACCACCACCAACACGACCACCAACACACCAACAAGAGCAAGAACCACCACACCACCACCGCCATCGCCCCCCACCACCGCCGCCACCACCACCACCGCCGCCACCACCACCACCACCACCACCGCCACCAGCACCA
>CAJNIZ010032090.1:0-24596 GCA_905231905.1 Symbiodinium pilosum | reverse complement strand
CCACCACCACCACCACCAACCCCAACACCACCACCACCACCGCCGCCGCCACCACCACCACCACCACCACCACCACCACCACCACCACCACCCCTAAAACACCTGAGCCCACGTCCATTCTTCTGCCAGAAGCCCCTCTCCAAAAGACAAAAGGGACCTCGATGTAAGCTCCCCAAGCTGTCAGGTTCGCAGACCAGTGGCCTCACGGTGTTCTTGCAAGCTCTGGGATTGTCATGCGTCCGCTTATAAGCTTAAAAGGGGGGCGTTCTGTTGAGAACTTCATTCGAGGCATGTACTTGCGGTTTCAGATTCAAACGGCGACCGTTGCACAGATTTCTCCTCCTGTAGGTCACAAACCAAACTACCTCACACAAATTAGAAACTTTCAAACTAAAGCATACGGAATCCCTACAGCAACTTCGCTTGGGAACTTTTGACTGAAGATCATCCTGTGTTGAGGCAGGTCGCTACCGTCATTCCATCACCAAGACTTTGACTTTCGCTGGTTCTCCTACTCCTCCTCCTACTCCTCCTACGCCTGCTCTTAACTGCTTTTGCTCCTCCCCTGCCTCTTGCTGGTCATGCTGCTGCCGACGTCTTTGGCCGGCTTCAGCACACCTACCCGTACTTAAAGAGAAGTGGAAACAATCACTCATATTCCAGGTACATTCCCAACTATGTTTCTAAAGTGTAAGCCTGAACAGTTCCTCAAAACTTGCTGACCTTCCAAAGTCCAAGCCTCGCGTGCCGCCTTTGAAAATGTGGTATGGTGTGGTGTGGGTCCTGCTCATCCTGTTATCATCCTTCTGGGGACTCTGCTTAAGGACCACCCTAAACCCTAAACCCCAACCCTAGACCCTAAACCCTAAACCCTAAACCCTAAACCCCAACCCCAAATCTTAAACCCCAAATCCTTTCCATTCTTCTACAACTTCATCTCAGCGCAAGCCTGTGGGCCCAAACTCCATGAGCGCATAAGGCAAAGTCACACCCAATCGCCTGGTGGAGGCATCTGTTTTCTTGAGCTAATATATGGGGGGCTCCCAAAATCAGGGGTACCATTTTGGGTGTCCCAGTAATAAGGACTATAATATTTTGGGGTCTATATTGGGGTCCCCCTATTTTGGGAAACTACCATATAGGGATCATATTATAGGGGTTATATAGGGATTAGATAAGGACTTTGTAGGGATTCTATTCGCTTCTTCACTACGAGCCCCCAGTAAGCTTAGGGTTCAGGATTTATGCGTAGGGCTCGAAATTACTTGTAGGGCTGTCAACGCTTGAAACTCTAAAACCTAAACCCTTTAAGACTTCGATTTTACGGCTTTTGGCGCTCAGGCCAGGGTCATGGCGATTGTCGGTGTGTGTGTGTGTGCGTGGATGAAGATAATCCTACACTACCATTACTATTCATTACCATTATCACTATACTACTATTATTACTATCATTCATACTGCGGTTGGTGATGATGTATGTGCAGGGGTGCATGTGTTCTTGGAAGTATCGTCGCTGTCGCTGCTGATCAGGGCACTTGTTCACTGTCCAACGAATAGTCTAGAGACCATACGTACATACACCCTTGTCCTGCTTATTAAAACTCGAGTGTCCCCTGTAATCCCTATAGTTTCCATTTTCTTTTCCATTCTCCCTATATATACCCCTATATAACCTAATATAACCCCTATAACCCCTATAGTTAAGGTGTTTGCTTCTAGAAAAATTGCGATGCTTTCAGTCAGGGATCCCAGCTCTTTCAACGTTCCAGTCCCAGGGGGATCCTAGTTTTAGACTATAATTAGCCATTATCCCTATATAACCCCTAAATAACCCCAATATAGCCCTATAAAACCCATTATAGTAGTTTCCATTTTCTTTTCCATTATCCCAATATAGTTGTGTCAAGGTTGCCACACAGTTCTCAACGCACCCCAACAAGTTTGCCGCACTGGTCATCGGCCTGAAGTCTAGGAGTTTTGGCTTGTCGCATTTGATCTTGGAAAGGAGTTCAAGAAAATGCACAGGCCGAACTCAAGAGGAGTCGACTTGTCCAAGTTGCCTGTAGGGAAACAGCAGCTGAGCAGTAGCTGTACTTATCCAGGCTTGTCGGCACCATAGCGCTTTTACTCATTCACCTCTATGATGGTTTTGAAGCCTCAAGGCGCCTGATAGATCTTGACAAAAGGGCCTCTAGATGTTTCTGCTAGGTTGGGGCAGGTTGGCCGCTCAATCAACCCCAAAAAGCAGACAAGAAAGCCAACAGCACGACATCAGTTTAGCAGCGGTGGAACTCTGCCAAGCGCAACTCCTATGAAGGAACTCGAGGATGTGTCGTTTTGCTTCCTCTTTAGAGCTTGATCCGCGACAGTGCGAAAACTGCTTATACTGGATTTAGAGCCCTAAAAGTCACTTTGCACGTGTTTTCAATGGGAAGCTGAGTGCGGCCAGAAAAACGAAGTCTGAATCGAGGAAGAACTCTCAAACCTGCCACTACATGATCCATTGCCTTTGCCCCACCCCCATAAAATCCGAAGTCAAAACCGCAGCATTAACGTACATCAGCTGAAGCGCCCATCTGAATTCAACGAATTGAGGTCTCCAAGCCCTGATGATGACTCCGCTCAGAAAACAATAGCCAAAACCCCAAGAAATAGGGGTTTGGGTTTAGGGCTTAGGGTTTGTTATTGCCATCAAATAAAACCTCAAGAATGGAAATATCAGTTTTCAGGAGGTGGGAAGTTTTATTAGTACTTGGGAGAGGGGATTGCTGAAATTGTGTCTGGCTCTACGTACCCTAAACCCCTAAACCCTAAACCCTAAACCCCTACACCCTAAACCCCTAAACCCTAAACCCTTTACCCTAAACCCCTATACCCTACACCCCTAAACCCTTTACCCCAAACCCCTAAACCCTTTACCCTAAACCCCTAAACCCTTTACCCCTAAACCCTAAACCCCCTAAACCCCTAAACCCTAAACCCCTAAACCCTAAACCCCTAAACCCTAAACCGGCAAAGAACCACAGAATTTATGGACAGCTGGGAGGCTGCAGCGTCGTTCCGACTTTGAGCGAGTCCTGCAAAACAGAGGAAAAGTTTAGGGTTTGTAGGGGTTATAGGGTTTATAGGGTTTATAGGGTTTAGTGTTTTTGGGGTTTAGGGTTTATAGGGTTTAGGGTTTAGGGCTAAAGGTTTACAAGATTTAGGGTTGAAGGTTTATAGGGTTTAGGGTTGGCAGAATAGTAGGCAAACACACATTGGCTTGCTGAAGCCGACGTGCCTGTACTGAACGCCAGAGTGCAGCACCTTGATTTGGTAGTTTCCAAAAATAGGAGGACGGGACCCCAATGTAGACTCCAACATACTATCCTGATATGCTGAGTATGGGGGGGGCCCTCAAGATGGTACTCCAAAAGGTGACCCAGAAATGTAATTAAATCGAACTGAGACGCGAGTAAACTCTAAAACCCAACACCCAAATCAGATCTAACTTTGGAAGTTTCCCCAAATAGGGGGACCCCAGTATAGATAGATCCCAAAATACGATGATCCTTATCATTGGGACCCCCAAAGGGGTACTCCTTTAAATCTTGAAGCCCTAAACCCTAAAAAACCTAAAAACCATAAAGCCACTTGATTAAAAAGAACGTATTTTTAAAAAAAATCCAAACCCCTATATCAATTTGACAACGGGATCGATCCTCGCCATAGGAGTTGACGCCGAGAAAGTCCAATGACTTGACGATCCGGGCTACATTCAGAACCTGCCGTGAAGGCTAACTTCAGGGTGTACTTCTGGAGCTCAGGGATTAGGATTGAGGCTTTAGGGCTTAGGATTCAGGCTTCACGGTTTAGGGTTTAGGGTTTGGAGTTTAGAGTTTAGCTCTCTTGGGTTGTTCATTATTTGCGTGGTTTACCCCTGTTCTGCTTCAAAATTAATCTTTTCAACGGAAATCCCAGAGCAGACACCTAATTTCTGGTCAGCTTTTCATGGTGCAAGACTTCAGCAAGAGCTGGTCACGTCATCTGGACGAGATGTGTGACCTAGGACAGCCAAAGTGTGGTGCGCACCCTGAATCCGGAACCCTAAGCCCGGCGTACAACCAAACTCTGGTGAGGGGCTTGGACTGGGTTTTAGGCAGTCCCGGGCTTTGCACAATGATAATTACATGGCATGACGCTGCGGATGTCCGAAAAATTGTGGTCTGCACATTCACTTTTTGGACTCACGGGCGGTTTTCTGCACGTCTCACTTGACCCTACAGGTCGAGCAACCGCTATGTTTTCGGTCTGGGCTCCGTACACATCCTACTCTTCCCAACTTCCCAACGCTTAAGCAGGGCACCTGGAGAGCAATGAGTACAGACCATGGAAACTATTGTCCATAGTTCTTTCTGTTTTGTTTCCCTGCCTGCATGGAAAAGGCAATGGAACAACATAAACATCTGTGGGGCAACCCTGAACCCCTAACCCTTTTGCCTGAGTTAGCAAGTTGTTTTCATGTCAACCTTTTGCCTTCTCGTCGTGGGCGCCGGCCAGGACCGTGCCAACTGGATGCTCCGGGTCCTCTTCCTTCCAAAGCTATAGGCACGAACCTACATGAATTAGCAAAAAATGGGAAAGAAAAGTTATGGTTTCATGTTGCCCCGTTAGCTATGGAAAAGAAAATGGAAACTACTATAGTATAATGGGGAATATATGGGGGTTCTATAGAGATAATGGAAGAGAAAATGGAAACTACTGGTTTAGACCTCATGGTTTTTGCAGCTTCAAGGCATTCGGCTTGTTTGTGGCCACCCTTACACTTACACACCTATCGATGCTTAGCCCCAGGCAGATCAGAAGGATGAAAACCACGAAGGAGCGCTTCCATAGAGCCCCACATGTCTCAATAAGACCCTCCCCCACTCAGTAACAGCTGGATAATAATTAATATGGTTATATATAGCCCTTAATAGGACCCCTGATATAGACTACTACTGGCTTCTTCAGGCTTTCAAGGGGCACGGGCGCAGGTGATACTGTGATGCAGCGCTCTGCCAAATGTTGGGACACAACCCTAACACCATTGAACGACACCCTCAGTCCTACAACAGCAAGAAGGAGGTTGTAAGTTAGGAACGACCTTAAGTGCTCAATACACTACGCGGGGCTTTCTGAAAATCGGTGGTGTGTGGCGGTGCCTTTTGGGATGCATGGCGATTGTCACGTATAAGAGGATTTGGAGGAGGCCCTATAGAATCCCTATATAATCCCTATATGATCCCTATATAATCCTATCCCTATAGGATCTCTAAGTATTGGAGAAGGCCCTCTATATCATTACATCGAGCGAAACCAATCGCCATCTCTGCAAGTCAAGCTACACCTCGGAGACAGGCAGTCGCAAACGCAAGGGCTTAGGGTTCTATAGGGATTGTATAGAAATCTTAGGGGGAATTTTGTCTGTGTACATGTAATAGAAACGGAAAAGAAAATGGAAACTACTATGTGAGCTATAGCTTAGGAGGACCCCCCACCCTGTAATGGTGGCATAATAGGACTATAAGAGGACCCTAATATAATTACCATTATCCCTTATAGTCAAAATTACTGGGTGGGGGGTCCACCTAAGCTATACACTCCCAGAAACTAACATGGAAACCCAAAAAGGGTCCTATAAAGACTACAGTCCCTTTAAAAGAGGGCTATATGGGTTTTCATGTTAATTTGGGGGAGTGTAGCTCACAGGGTGATTTTGCACCACTCCGTCCTTGACCTTCTGTATCATCCATTCCAGACGCGTCCAAGTACACTCAGATCCTCGCCCAGGCGAGGAGCAGGCTCATCTGCTTGTGGATTCCTACAGAACCCCAAGATATACCCTATTATAATATAGTAGTTTCCATTTTCTTTTCCATTCTCCCTAACCCCCAACCCTAAACCCTAGAGAAATTTCCATTTTCTTTTCCATTATCCTATAAAACCCTATATAACCCCTATGTAAAAGCAGTGGGCAGCTTTAAGAAGCTAAAGAAGACATAGAAACCAGAAAGGGATTTGGGCTGCAGTATACCTAGGAAGTCAGATTAATTGAAAACTGGTAGTACTATTATTATTATTATTAAGGATATCATTAGTATTATTCTGAGTATTCTTATTAATATGTGGAAAGCTGGTGTTGCCCAATCCCACACCTGGGACAAAAGAGGCCCCTGGATTCTACTCGGTTCCAGCCTGCGAGGCTTGGAGCTTCATACTTCGGTGCCGTCTGAAAGAACTCTAAACTGTAAACCCTAGGGTTTAGGGTTTGAGGTTCAAAAGGGCAAAGAGGGAAGCTTCAGAAACAAAGCAGACCTCCGCATTTTAGCACTAAGTGAGGGTCCAGGCAGCTCCTAGACTGTCCTCCTGAAAATATGCGGATGCATGTTTCGTATGAATTCCTGAGAACTGCTTGGCCTTGCAATCGCACCCCTGGTTTTTGGTGTCCAATTCTGAAACAATAAGAGCTATAGTCTAAACTCCTGGTATCCCCCTTAATAACCGCTATAGCAGTCCCATATATAATCCCCTATATAACCCCCCTTTAAGGAGTTTAGACTATAGCTCAGAAGGCTTCAGGCACCACCCGTCGCCTTTTCAGGCTGCGTGCTCAAAATGATTTGGGGGTTTCCCAAAATTAGGGGTCCCTTTTGGGGGTCCCTATAATAAGGACTATAGTATATTGGGGTCTATCTTGGGTACCCTAATTTTGGGAAACTACCATTTCGATGAACTCCCCAAACACTGGTTCAGGGTTTAGTTTTATGAGCTTCCCAAGCACTGGCCAGTTCTCATTCAGTTCCGGGAAACGTCAGGTGCGCTGGTCCCCACAGTACGGTGCGCAACAATACTCTTAACTGCATGCAGGGAACGCGACATCAGGCCCATCTTGCAAATGGCCGCATTCTATCCTATAAAACCACTTCAGAGAATGCGCTGAGATTGGACACACATTAGTGCGCTGTCACACGCGAGATCATGCTAGTTGTCACCCACATTTATTTTGTGGCACGCTCAAGGCAATCAATCGTTTTGCCAAGGGAAGATGTGATCCACCCAAAGGCCTCGAAGCTTCCAAAACAAGCTCAAAGACCGCTAATCTCAGCTTCTTAACCGGTATTCCAAAGTCCCCAACCCCAAACGGCTCTTCTAGGGGCACTCCTTTCGTGACCTCCGTCGCAAACCTTCCAGCACATGGGCTCAAGGCCACCATTCATGCAGGGTTGAAATTTTGGAGCCCCAGGACTGTCTAGATCATTCTGAGCAAATGCAAAAACCAAGCGAAGGATAAGCATAAGCTTAATCTACATGGGGGAGGTTAGTACTCCCAAGAAATAGTACTGCTCATGTATCGTCTGGGCTTGGAGCGGCTCACGATGGCACGAGTACTGTACATCATGAAGACGCAGAAAAAAATCAAGGGCTCGGGGTTCGGGGTTTAGGGTTTGGGGTTCAGGAGGTTCTTGGACAAGGCCTGGGCGTTGTTTCGACGATCACTTCAGCCCGACGCTGAAAACAGCGGATCCCCAAAAAGCATTGCAGTCTTGAACGCGCCAACCCAGCCCAACAATTCCAGCATCATCCTAGCACTCCGAGACCAAATTACTTGCAACAGCTTCCCTTCATAACTTGTTGAAGCCTTTCGCTTAATGATTAGTTAACTAACCGCAAGCAGCTAGGAGATCTCTCAGGAGCGAACTCAATCTCGTTGCCCACGGTCCACCAGAGAATGGACGGCGAAGCCCTTGCCGCTGGTTGGCTTGACCGGGAGATCCCTTTCAGGGACACCTTTTTCGGTGTTCTAGCCTTGTTCATTATGTGGGGATTGCCTAGCTAAAGGCATGCACTAGTGCTGCGGGTTGGGGACCTTGATTGGCCCAAACCCCCTTAAAGGATCCCAAAAATGGAGCCCTTAATAATCCCCTGGTATCCCCAATGTAGCAATGGCTTCATATTGGGGGGGTTCCATCTTTTGGATCCTTTTGGGGGGTCTGGGGAAACTCTTACCCTAAACCCTAAACCCTAAACCCTAAACCCTAAACTCTCAGCACAAGAAACGCATCCCAAAGCGTCGACCATCAACCCCAAAGCTCCCAAACTCTATCTGAACAGGGACGTTTTTGTGAGGGTTATGGCATATTCGGGTCTATATGAACTATAGTCTAAACTCCTAGTATCCCCCTTAATAACCCCTATACTATTCCCCTAGAAAATCATTTAAGGAATTTAGACTATAGCTCATATAGTGGCCCCCTGTTTTCGGAAACCCTAAACCCTAAACCCTTCTTTTATGGCAAGAAGCTTGAAGGCTCGCACACCCTGCAGCACACGATCCAGCTCCGACTGCCAAAAGGGATCTGCGTCCATGTCTGTGCAGTTCCTGCCGCATTTGGCCGTTTCCCAAAACAAGGGGACCCCAGTATAGACCCCAAAATGCTATGGTCCTTATTCGGGGGACACCAAAGAAGTACCCCTAGTTTTGGGACACCCCCATTTGGAGGGGGGAGCTGAACTACACTCGCAACTTCCGGAAGTTCCTGCGCGGGTCAGATACCTACCACAAGAGACGAGGCATCAGAGATGTCCGGCCTTTTCTGGGTTTAGGGTTTAGGGTTTAGGGTTTAGGGGTTTAGGGTTTAGGGTTTAGGGTTCCGGACCACCTTTTTTCATGGCCATCTGTGGAAGACAATCTTCTCGGAGTCAGGTAAGCCATAGATGGCCCAAGACACAAGAATTGCAATGCATGATCGCTTAAACACCCCGAATTTCATCTGCCGTTACGGCAGTAGTCATGCCAGGAATCCCCCCAAAAATGCACCTCCTCACCTGACCCAAAATGATTGAGCTGCTCGCTCAGCGCACTTCATTCCAAGAAGAAAGCACTGTTGCAAAAGGTGGCACAGTCGGAGTCACAGAATGTATGAAAGCAGCGGGCAGGTCTAAGAATGAAGAATAAGAAAGGAAAACAAAGAGCAGAGCGGAAGGTCCGCTGTCAGAAGCTCCGAACATCTACAAGCATGAAGATTGAAATATTCGGTCAGGGATCGCGAGTTATGTAGGTTTAGGAATGTAGGTTTGAACGCGTTGGGCTGATGCTTCACCTTCAGGTTTGCGATCCATGTGTAAAATTGTAGGCATAAAGCCCAACCTCATTCAGCATGACACTCGGTCCAAAACATACTGAAAGCTTGCTTTTGCTAATAGGCGCTACCGCGCGGTACCCTGAAAAGAACACTACGTCACAGATGATGGCGCTCAAAGAGACAGCTTCCCTGACGCTAGAAAATGGTGAGCCTTGTACGTGAGATCCATACTGAAATCCCGGAGTTGCAAAAGATGCCCACACTAAATGTTACTCCTGAAAGTAAGGCTTATATAGGAGTTATATAGGAATAATGGAAAAGAAAATGGAAATTACTATAGGGCTTAGGGGTTTGGGGTCAAGGGCTTCCATGAATCAACCAAGTTACAAAATCCTGAAGCCACTCCGTCAGCCTCGAATGCCGAAGACTTATGCTGCTTCCAAGTAGCTCATAGTCGGTCTTGTTGTGCGAGAGCCAGATACCAGCAGAGAATTTGAGACCCAAAGATTCCGCTTCTGCAGGCGAGATGTTGTGTTGCTCGTGGCTTTATGTACTTAAATCTGAAGGTGTAGGGTAAAGCTCGGCAGCATGAGGGGCTGCTTAAGGAATCCTGCTCATGGTCTACGAGAAAGCACGATTCCTGAGATCATGCCCAAATCTTCCTTGTTTGAACACCAACACTAAGCATCTCCTCCAATATCAGCTGCTAATTAAAGAATGCTCACACTAAACGTGTCTAGTCCTGCCAAGACTCCCTGCAAGAATCCCTCAATGGTGATATTTCACGAGCATACACCGGAACTAGGCGAAAGCTCCAAACAACTTATCCAGTCAGCTTCCGGAAAGGATGACGATTTTATACTGGGCTCAGGACCCCGAAGGCGAAAGAGGGTTGAAGGCGGCCCAAGCCCGGAACCACTTCTTGAAGTAGCTTTTCTAAATCAAGGAACAACGCTCGAAGATGTAGCCAAGGTACGAGGAGTCCTATAAGGACCACTGTGAAAAGGCGTGCCCGCGTATCTAAAAAGCAAAATTGCAGAGACTTGTCCGAATTGGCCAACATGGCCGCACCTTCGATGGTCTCGTTGAGTTGATCGAAGCCCCAGGTCCTTCAATGCCACAGCAATCACGAAGACTAACCTCCATATGGGGTTGAGCATTGAGGGGATCACCTGTTCAACAGGATGCGCAGCTTGGATGATGATTCCGGGAACCCCGGCCAAGATATACAGATATCTGAAAGTTGATTGGCCCCATCAAGCAGTGAAACTCGTTAAAGCCCTGCCTGACTTGCAGTTTTAGCAGCCCGCAATACATGGATTAATAAATGGATTTGGGCTTGTGACTTGCTTCTTCAGTTGTTGAATTACACCCCACTCTAGGGCCCAGAATGCGTATATAGGGGTTATACGGGGATATATGGGATATATAGGGGTTATCTAGGATTTTAAAAAGGGGTAGTACAGGGATTAGGGATATGCGGGGATGATGGAGAAAGCATAGAAGCCCAAGCGCGCGGTGATGAAGCTTCAACGGGCCTCTCATATTTGTTTTGGGGGCTATCAGCCCTGAAGCCTACTCCCTAAACCCTGATCCCTAAATCCTAATGCCTAAAATCTAACCTCTAAATCCTGAACCCTAACCCCTAAACCCTGAACCCTAATCCCTAAACCCTGAGCCCTAATCCCTAAAAGATGAACCCGAATCCCTAAACCCTGAACCCTGAACCTTATCACATCCTCAACGCCGAGCCCCCTCAAGTCAAGGTCCCAGGCATGAATCCTACGTGATCCCAAGTGAGATGTCCCCAATGGGGGAGTTTGGGGGGGTAAAAGGGTTTAGGGTTTAGGGTTTGGGGGTTTAGGGTTTAGGGTTTAGGGATTAGGATTTAGGGTTTAGGGTTAGGAAAATCAAATGGAAAAGACAATGGAACATGCAATGGAAACTAATATACGCAGGGGTTACATAGGGACATGTAGGGATACGATTACCCCAATAATGGAAAATCAATGTAGTGCATATTACCCCCAAAAAATTGAAATCACATGTAAATCATGGGTAGAATATGAGGAAGATGAAATAGAAAGTACCTTTTAGGATATAGGGCTTTAGAATCCCAATAATGGAAAATCAACTGGAAAAGAAACCAAAAAATGGAATGAATCCTTTGAAGGGGCATAGAGGGGTATATAGGGATCGTACCCCAAGCCCGCCAGTACTGGAAATCAAATGAAACAGAAAATGGAAAATGAAATGGAAACTGGGATGAAATAGGGACTCGGGATTTAGGGGCTAGGTGGGTATATTCTGGAACACGAGAGTTCCCCATAATTCTTATGATGAAAGATCGACTATAGGATCTCACTTGGCTGTAACTTGCGGTATTTCTGACCTCAAACAGAAACCAATCCCGCGTTCCATTCCATTGTCCGTGTCTTTTCCATGTGATTCTCCATTCTTGCTTAATCCATCCCTGCAACTTGCATCTTCCTGCATACCACCATATATCCTTCTACCCCCTTATGTCCCTATATACCCCCACACATCCTCATACCCCACATCAACCCTAAATCCTAAACCCTAAACTCTAAACCCTAAAACCCCCTAAACCCTCAACCCGTACATCCCTATGTACCCCCAAATACACCAATATACCCCATATAGCCCAATTATATGTCCCAAAGACCTGCTTTAAGAAGTGGATGGGCTTGTTCTTAAGGGGTGCCCTTAATCCTAAACCCTAGATACCCCAAACCTTGGAGGGTCCTAAACCCTAAACCCTAAATCCTAAATCCTAATCCCTAAACCCTAAACCCTAAACCCCCAAACTGTAAACCCTAAACCCTAGCTGCTGGAGGTGGGTTTTACCCCCCCCCCAACTCCCCCAACTTCTCCTCAGCGCTTCGGCCCCAGAAGCCGCTGCCGCTGGGAGCTGCCTCCAGCAGCTAGGGTTTAGGTTTAGGGTTTGGGGTTTGGGGGTTTAGGGTTTGGGGTTTAGGGATTAGGATTTAGGGATTAGGGTTTAGGTTTAGGGTGTAGGATTTTGGGGGTTTAGGGTTTGGGGTTCATGGTTTAGGGGGTTTTAGGGTTTCAGGCTTAGGGGGACTAAGAAGGCATCTAGCCAGGAATGAAGGTTCAGCCTTAAACTGGATAAATCCTCTTGAGGCCCTAAAAGACTGAACAGACCTCAGATTAAAATGAGCTGCATACAGAAACTCCCGACTTGAAGGGCCGCAGGCTCACGTCGTTGGTATTAGGATGGATGCTTTTGCAGCTACTTACGCAGCTTGAAAGGCCAGCTTTGAACCATAATATACCGTAATATACCATAATATATTATAATATACTATAGTGTACCCTAAACCCTAAACCGCGTAGGCCAGGGAATCCTAGCAGCTTGCAGGTGCCTGTGGATGTAGGAGATTAGTGGATCCTACCGCACTGAACAGCCCTACAGAAACAGCGGAACTGTGTGTGACAAATCTTAGGAGGACCCCCCACCCTGTAATAGTGACTATAAGGGATAATAAGGATTATATTAGGGTCCCCTTATATTCTTATTATACCACCATTACAGGGTGGGGGGTCCTCCTAAGACAAATCTCATAAGATCCAAAGTCCCTAGTCACCTCCTTTGGCAGCCTTCAATACATGGCTACAAATCTTGGGATTTCAGTCTTGGTATGGACTTTCAAAAGCGTGCAAGAGCCTGAGTAGCTCAAGACTCACCACCAACCCATGAATCGATTCTCTGCCAATCATTTGGAGGTTCTGTGCCCTAGCTGGGTTGTGGCTTTTCCTTGCTGCTGCAGGTCATCCTGCCTTTCCTGGCGATTTTTCCTCAGGGTCTCTCAAGAGAGGCCCTGCAAGCCTGAGGGTGTTGCAAAATCCTGCCTCCGGATTCTTCCTGAGCCCTCTACGTGTTGACCCTAGAACCTGAACTGAACTTACTGGTGCTTAGTAGGCCACAAGGGGATATATCCCTCCCTATTCAAAGCTATATTCCCCTATATAATCCCTAAATAACCCCTATTCAAAGCTATATTCCCTTATGTATCCCTAAACCATAAACCCCAAATAGTAACCTCCAGTTGCTTTCCAGTATCGTACTAACCACCAAGAAGTGCAAAGGTTGGGCCAAGCGGCGTAAAGCCACCAGCTCCTCGAACGGTGCCATGGTCACCAAGGAGTCCTGTGAGACATCTACGGTACACACGCGGTGTCTCAGAAAGCAGCGGGATGCGTGTTTAGGGTTCAAGGTTTCCTTTCTGGAATATGACCGCTAAGGACTCAACCAACAAAATCGCGCGCGCAAGGAACCAACTCGCAGGCTTTCAAGTCTTGATCACTCATATCACCCAATGGTTATGCAGTTATCATGCATGCATACATACATGCACGCACACATACTTGCCTACATATTTGCATGCATTCGTCCATGCATCCCCGCACACACGTGTGCATGCATACATGTGTACAGATGTACAGAGCATGGGACATGGGTCTTTCCAGCACGCATTCATGCGTGCAGGCGACTTGCATACATACTTTTGGATGAACACGTGGGATCGTCACCAAGGTGCCTACTGTAGCCGCATTTGATGCGCTGGATCAAGTGTACGAGCTGTCGTTCTTCTTTTTTGGATCAGTTTGCTTGAAGGCTCAAACAACAAAATGTGGCTTTGCAATCATGCACCCTGCCGTATGAAAATGATGCTCATGGTCTACAAGCGCAAAGCTGAATATGCAGTAAGCGCACTGCTACCAGAAGCAGCCTCACATCCGGAGATCTTCAAAAAGAGAAAGAAGCAGCGTCGAAACACCCAAGCCCCAAACTGCGGAGACAAAGCTCAAAACTTAAGTTGCCGGTGACGATCGGGCTTGTGGGCCCGGAAGGCTTGCTTCTGACCGTGAAGCGTGTTTGGGCGATAGCTGCTGGCACGATCGCTGAATCGAAATTCCAGTCTAGGCGAAACCCTTCCAGCTGGAAGCAGTAGCACTCAAACTTAGACACACTTATACACTCCCTGCCCGTCCTGCATTGGAGACCACCTGCAGCGTGCTTTATACAGCTTTTCAGAGGTGCATCTGATGCGCAGCAATACAGGGGCAGCTTCCCGTTGCTTGAGGAGAGGGCCTGGGTTTGGTGCCCAAGGTTTCATATCTCACTTAAGAGGCCAGAGCTCTCAGACCAACAACTCTTTCGCTCAGCTAGGCCATAATTTCCCAATTTCAAGGTAGACCCTGAGTGGTCCCTAACTTCTCCCAGCGATGTCCAGAATGCGCCGCTCCCGCTAGTCCCAGGAAGGATGCTCTGAACATGAGACGTAGGTGTGTAAAGCACCCTTGAGGCTGCATGCCCTCACTCGCTGGCAAACGTCTGGGACCTCCAAAGATCTTGTGATGTTGGCTGAGCTTTGGGTACTGCCCCCACCCAGTAACAGTCCATATTAGGGGTCCTATTAAGGGCTATATATAACCATATTAAAATTATCCAACTGTTACTGAGGGGGGGCAGTACAAACCTAACCTGCTCGACCTGGGTTATATTGGGATAATGAAAAAGAAAATGGAAACTACCATAATATTGGGGTTATATATGCCCCCCAAACCTAAACTGCTCATCCCAAAAATCTAGGTAAGCCCTAGGGCTTCCAATTCAGGAGCCGTCATCGTTCCACATATAAAGAGTTTCGAAAGGGCTTTGCAGGGTGGGAATGACCAGATCTTCAGCTGTAGCCCTACAGCCCAGGCAATATCATGGGTTCAACCCCCCTAGGTTCCCCCTTATCTTGCCAAAATCTGCCCAGTGTTTCCCTAAGTTTCTGTACTGCGCCCCCTAATACAAGTATGTAATTGGGGTTAGGGTTTAGCAAGGACTTGATACAAACATATCTTGAAGTTTGTCCAACGGTTTCTGAGTGGAGCCAGTACCCAACCAATACCTCTACCGGTATCCAATGCAATCGGAAATCAGAATCTCATTTTATTGGGGTCCCCCATATATTTATGGAAACAACCATATAATACATATATGACCCTATATACGCTAGCTTCCGGTTCATCTTAACTTTGCTTTCCCATTTAATTCTCCATTACTATGTTTCTGTGGCCTTCTGCCTGCTTTTCGTAAAGCCAGCCAAACCCAATGAACTTCAGCTACAACTTTCTAAACAACAAGTAAGGTGCATCCCTTTGATTAATTAAGACATATCAAGATCTTTGGGAAGAGAACCTTTGAGCAAAATTGACTTTAGTATCCTGGAAAGGGCGCTGTCCATGTGATGACACTGCTGGGAATGCCCGCAGGCCACGACAACACAGTCTTCTTAGGTTTGGGGCGTTAGGCGTGGCAGAGTGTATTAATTTCGACATGGAGATTTCACAGGTTGAGGTGGAAAGTGTTCAGGGCCTTGGGTTCAGAAATCACCTTGCAGGGTTCTGGTAGGTGGCACTTCAGATAACACGCGGTTTAGGGTTTAGGGTTTAGGGTTTAGGGTTACGGCTAAAGAATCCTTGCCAGGCCCGCCCATGAAGGACGGAACCCTCAACCCATACAAGCAACGATTTCTCGGATGTATATATATATCAGAGAACTCGAAAGAGTGGTACCAGCAAAATGCCGTTGTGTCACCAGATCAACAGCGGGGAAAACCAAAACCTGGAAACATTACCCTAAGTGCTGCACAAGAAATGCTTGCATCCTGTTACAATATACATAACGCAATCACACAGATGCATTGGATAAACATGCACAAAAAGTGGGATCCACCTCATATATGCCCCAAATATTGGAACGTCTTGAGGAGGAACACCCAGACAAGGACCCCTAATCTATACGAAACCCCTTATGCATGGATTAATACGTGTCAGGCTGACTTGCCACGTGCTTCCGTTTTGGTTGAGCCAAATATGCTCCGCTAATGCCACGGTGCCCAGCAAAGGCAGTCCTGCTGCGCCGGTTGTCAGTCTTCATACTCTTAACATTCCTCCCTCAGAACCACCAGCATCAATGGTTACCCTAGCGGCCTAGTATTGCTCTCATCAGAACTTGCTCATGGCCAACTACAATACACTTTAGGCCTTTGTCTCGTTTTGCTGGTGCCGCTGCTGCTGGTGATTAAGACGGGGCAGGAGTTTACTGCCTCAGTTATCTACTTAAGCAACTTAGGAGGTGCCAGCAAGCAGCAACTGCCATCACTGGAAGAAACGGGACGCGTGTCCTCGAAAGACGTGCCAAGCCATGCTTTACAAAAATTGCAGTACCGCCTTTGCTCTACAGTTGCCTTTGGACAGGCGCTACTTGAATTCGATGCTACGCTTGAGCCGTATTGGCTGCAAAATCAGACTCTCATAGAAGCTTCACTAAATTAAGCAGTTAAGCTGTAGTATAACCCCAATATACTATAGTATATCCTCTATATAATCCCAATATACTATAGTAGTTTCCATCTTATTTTCCATTATCCCCATATATCCCCTATATAACAGGCGGCTAAGAGCCGGCCAGGTTGTACTTAGCAGTCGGCCTGTGGAAGCCCAATCCCTACTTGGTCAGACTATAGTCCCCCTTAAGTAGGTAGAATATGGCTTTGGGTAGATTATAGTAAGATCCCCATATACCCCATATTCTATCTACTTAAGGGGGACTATAATCCTGAACTCAACATAGGATGCTTCGATTCCACAGTTCTGGAAGAAGTCTGCATCACCCTAAGTCTACTGTACTACCAGAATTCCCAAAGTTTAGGGATCGTCAACTTATCGGTAGGCTTTTTGCCCATCAACCGCAGTACATCATACCCGAACAGCCGAACTTGGACAGCAGCACCCCACGAAGGACCTCGTGCCAAGCTCCTGTCATCTGCTTGTCACATGAAGGCTGGGGGGGATGTGGTATAGGGGAATGGAAAAGAAAATGAAACTATGGAGGGTTCAGGCATGCAGACATGAAATCATACACATACTTGGAGGGTCATGGGGACTTAGTAAGTAGAGTAATAACCCCTATAAGCCATATAATAACCTCAATTATCCGCATTATTAGCCCACTTACTAAGTCACCATGACCCTCCAAGTAGTGTTGAGTGGGAGAAGAGAAGGATGAAGCTGATGCATTACTGGCTGCTAGAAGCGTGAGCCTTTCTCAGCAGCCTTGGGGTTTTTTAGAAGTCTGCCAAGCATTTCCAGATCGGCTTCTTCCATGGACATGTTCAAGGCCGCGATTGGGCCGTTTTTTATCTTGCGGAGACAGTGGCACCATTCTTCTCTGAGTAGGCGACACAAACCACATCCCCCAATTAAGAGCTGCAAAATGTATCCCAGCATCCGATACCTCAAACCCTGCGGTTAAAGTTGAAGCTCAGAGTCGACTCCAAACTGTTGGTACACGGAGCCTTGAGTTCAGAATTGTACTCACGCTACTGAGGCTCATGGGCCACAGTCCCTGTTGCCAAAAACGCTGTCATCAACCCCGCCTGAAATTTCCATTACTCCTCATTCTGAGGACCCGAAAGGACCCACCATCTTGAGGATCCGCCCGTATACACGGAGTTGGCTCAGCATGACCCTGCGTGCCTCTTCATCGGAACCTGGTTCCCAATGCTACCGACCAGGCCCAAAAGAAAGTGGTGTTGTGATTGGTTTGGCCGTCTTCACAATTCGTATTACAAGGTAATAGCAGCAGCACTATACATGCTCTGTTGTGATGGCTAACCATTATGCCTCATTCGAGTACTGTCGTCTTCTCGGCGAAACACTACATCATGGCGAGAACTACGGAGGACAGAGGGGATCTCATGCCAGTTGAGAAGCCGGGGAGATACTGATCTCTGGTGTGCAGTGTATTCATGAATGAGTAAGAGGTACTTCATGGACGGTACAGATACTGAGATCATGATGGACATGGCACATACTGGAGGCTATCTTGGCCGCAGGCACTCTTCAAACAACATCTTGGAACCTGCCTCAGAAACGGCAGACTATGAGGGTCCACAATCCCTAATCGAGATATGGTCAGGAAGATGGACGCGCAAGGGCACTTCGTGGAAAGCTTGGAAAGAGGTGGTTTACACCCTGTGTTCCCCAATCAAGGCGTCCTTGTCAGCAGCTCATCTTTGGCCTAGGGCCTACGGTAGCTCTTCTCATTCCGATAGAGCCCTCATCATCGGGACTCAAGACACATATTCGATAAACGACCCAGGAACTTGAATGCCAGGACATCTCTGTGTCTAGGGCTATGAGCTTCAAGGATCCAACTGTCCAGCACGAACCAGTCCTGAATCGCAATTCTGAGACAGCACAACTCTCAACCTCTCACACGGGGCCCAATGGCCAGAATAGCAACTCTTGCAAGGCTCTAGTTGTGCCTATTCTCCCAAGGCCCCAAACCCTAACCCAAGCCGTCACCGCCAAGTCTCTATCTGAACAATCCAAAAAACTACAACACCGACTCTTCAACTCAGCGCGGCCTTGCCGTGCAAATAACAGCTGCGCTAAAGGGAGGGCTGTGACAGCCTAGGATGCAGAACAGGGTAATGTAGATCCATGATTAATGACCCCCCTCCTTTTAAGGGCCTAAATATTAGGATCCCTATTATAATCCCTATTAAGGGGAGGGGGTTTAGTAGTCAGGGGTCTGGGTTATAGAGTATGGTTTGGAAGGGCAATCTGACTTGAAGATTCTGTTTTCTACGGTGTAATTGGCTGCCAAGGATCCCTTATTACTACTATTATTGTTGATATTCATGTTTTTGTTGATATTATTACTACGGCTTTGTTTTTATTGTTAATATGAACTCCCGCAATGAACTTTGATATTGCATTGAGAAGGTGCAGGGATTGGTGTCCACGAAGTGTGCTGGACTTTTTATGACTTACAGCGCTTGCGCGGCCCTCAACCTCCCAGCCCAATCCAGGGCGTACATCTACACGGAGGCTCAGACAGGAATGTGGGAAAACGGCGAAACTCCTGTGACCCTTGTTGTGAAAAGGGAGTCAGAAGGTGCAAAGCGCCATCTACCGATGTAGTCCGGAGAATCACCTTGAGTCTGTTGCTCTCATGAACCCAGCCAACAACCCAAACCATGAGGACGCACAGTCACAGCTTGAAGTCTCTAAGCGGAAATGCCCCGGCGGCAAACCTTTTCTGTAATAACAATTCCTTCTTAAAGTACCTGGTTCCAAGTCGGAGTATATATGCCTGTACAACCCTATATATATATATATCTATATGTATACATCCCTTGACCTTGTAGAGATGTAGTTGGGAAGGTCATCCAAACTTGGCTGCCTCTGAATCCTTGAGAGTTTCTCAAAAACGGCCCCTAGGGATATATAGGGAGCTTAAGAAGATTCATGAGATATGTATATATATATATATGTGCGGATTACAAGTGGACTATGAGGGTCCCTACTAGAATTTCTACGGGCATCATTCTGAGAAAGTCCCATGCCCATTCCGAGGCGGGCGCAGCGATGCTGCGTACGGTAGCCCCAGCTTGTTGGGTTAGCCTTCGAAATATGGGCCCTTAATGTGGCGCTTAAGCCTTTTAGGGGCATTCTAGGGACCCTTAAGGGTACATATAAGGTATATGTTAGGTGGACCCCCCACCCTGTAATAGTGGCTATACCTCTTATATTCTTATTATACTTCTATTACAGGGTGGGGGGTCCTCCTAAGGCATATGGTGGGTGTACAAGGATCCCAGGGTAAAGGGCCCATACTAGGGTACTAGGGGCCCAGGGCTTCATGCCTTCAGGGTTGGGGAATAAGGCTTAGGGTTTAGGGCTTAGAGTCTTAGAGTTTAGGGTAAGAACAGATATGATAGTTATAGTACTGGTACTGGTAATAGGTAGAACAGTGGCACTACTTGTATTGGAATTCGATAAAGATAAAAAGAACAATTGTAGCGTGCTACCTGATCTCGCTGCCGCTGAATGAGCAGGGCCACTGTTCTGATACTTGCTGCTTGAGGGCCGGTCAAAGGGCGGTGCTGAGATAACCTCTGAATGAGTCATCGGGCGGAAGCGGAGCATTCACACAGTTCAGTGCACATACCTAGATACATAGATGGGGGAAATTCTCCCGCTGCTTCGGTATCTGGGCTCTTGCAGGCGGGCCCCGGAACCTTGAATGCCTCTGACGACGAATATGAGAAGAAGGCTTAACAGCTCTGAGAAAGGCCTGCGGCCATCTTCAACTACCCTATGAATACAGTAGCTTCAGCAATGGGGTGTTGATAGTGAAGCCTTGGGACACTCAATGACGCAGGGAGCTGCGCGGCCAAAACTATCCAATTCACACACCGCAACACCTTCAGCCGCGCACACCGGACCCTACACATTAACACGAGGATTAATCGTATCATGATTATCGCTTTATTGTTGCTAAAACCGTAAATGCTGAACCCTACTCGCACTACTAGTAGCAGTAATAATGTTGTATATATATATATATATCTGTGTGTCTTCTTAATATCACTACTCAAGAAGACCGCTCTTTGAGTATTTTCAAGATCAAGAAGAACATGGCAGGCTTCCCGTCCTCAGGCAGAGAAACGTCTGCAAAGAGTACAAGCCCACCTTCGTGAGGGCTTGAAGATTTGGAAAGTGTTACGGCTTTATAGGGATTACATAGGGATTGGGAGTAATAGAGATGACAAAATGTGCTCCAATCTACCCCTGCTTTGGGGAGTCTTGGTGTGCTGGGCAGAGGCATGTCTGCCAGAGGGGACAATCCTCAACTGCACTTACATCCCCATTACATCCCCTATATAACCCCTACATAAATCTATAAATATATATATATACATATCTCTCTCTCTCTCTCCCTCCCTCCCCCAAATACCTCCAGAACCTGGCCCTTCCTGAAAACCCTGAAATTAGGTATTCCCATTGTGGTATGCAATACACTGGCGAGTGTTCGCTATATGTGGCATGGGTTGTAAACCCCAAGTCTTTAGGACGGGCCGAGTCTTGCCTATACGGGGGTTTCCCAAAATTAGGGGTACCTTTTCTACGGTCCCCAGAATAAGATTTATAATAGTTTGGGGTCTATATTGGGGTCCCCTTGTTTTGGGAAACTACCATACATTGTTGAGCTGTTACTTGTTTGTTTTTCGTGGAAACCAGATCTGTGGGCTTTACCGGGGGTCCTGCACTCGTAAGCGTCGTCTGCGCGGCAGAGTTACAGCCTGCTGAGGGCTGTCAGCTTCACGGTTTGTTCTGCATGTGTGGATCTTGGGTCAGGAGGCTTTATTTGGGAGTTGTGCTAGCGACATGTACTATCATGGACAGTGTATGCAGGATACTGTTCATCCTGGCCATGATGGGTAAGAATCTGACCACAAGAGGCGGAGGTACAGGGGTTGGGGTTTGCGGGTCTTTCTTCACGCGTGGGATTTGCGTCCTGTATCTCTTATGTACCGGATGCTCAGCAGCAGCACAACACCCACACTCATCGCAAGCACAAGGATTCATATCACAGATCTGGACAAAAAGAGACCAGACTAGAGCGCCTTGCACCTGAATCTGCGAAGACAAGACAGGCTTCACAAGGAGCTGCACCCAAAACAACACTCCCCAGCACTCCTTCCGAAATTGGGGTTGCTGTATTGTCTGAAACAACCTCATACATGTTCCAGCGGCTTGCAAAGTTCACCGTAGGCTATCAACCCTTGCCTTAAGCCATGGACCCGAAATGGCAGCACCTGTGCCTTGAGGCCCAAACCCTAAAGTTCCATGCCCATCGGGACTCAGCGCTCCTTTGAGGATCTGAGTTCCCAACCTACGTCACCGAAACGTGGCTGGTAGCCACCTGCCGCAAGTGAGCTTGGAAGGTCTGCGGTTCACCGCAGCAGCGATAAGGGAAATGACTGGGCTGTACACTGAAAGAGGGGACATGTCATATATATATATATATCTCTCTCTCTCTCTCTCTCTCTCGCCAATACATGCCTGACAAGCAAGTTCTGCAGGCGGCCGCAGGAAAATAGTCCACGACCGCATTAGACGGGATGCTGATGTGGCACATGGTAGAGAACACCTAAGCACTTGCATGCGGTCCACTTGCCGAAAGGCGTGTAGGACTTATATATAGTATACATAGCCCAGGTATGTACTAGATACCTACATGAACCCTTTGGGGCTACCAACCCTAAATCCTCAAAAATTGTTTTCATGTCCCTTCCATCCTTTGCTAAATACCTACATGGACCCTTTGGATTGCCAACCCTAAACAAAAAAAATATCGTTTCCTGTTCCATTCATTGCTTTATACCTGCACTGGACCCTTCAGGTACCAATCCTAAACGCCAACTAGTAGTTTTCATTATACCTTCATTCCCTACTATCCCTAAGCCTAACCCTGAACCCCTAAACCCTAAACCCCTAAACCTTAAACCCCTAAACCCTAAACCCTAAACCTGTAAACCTTAAACCCCTAAACCCTAAAGCTGTAAACCTTAAACCCCTAACCCCCAGACCCACCTACATGGACCCATTGGGTTGAGATCTCCCAGACACCAGTCAAACATGCCAGGCGTCACAGAAGCAGAGGAAGCCATCCCGCAGGTCGGCACGCAGGCCTCCGAGAACGCCACTCAACTAAAGGGTTCATAGGGTTTAGGGTGTGTGGTTTAGGGTTTAGGGTGTGTGGTTTAGGGTTTAGGGTTTGTGGCTTAGGGTTTCTGGTTTAGGGTTTGTGGCCTAGGGTTTAGGGTTTGTGGCTCGGGGTTTAGAGGTTTAGGGTTTAGGGTTCAGCATTAAGGAATGGAAAAAATGGAAACTGCTACTATTAGGGTGGAGGCTCTAGGCTTGATAGTCCCAAAGAGCCCAAGTAGGTATAGTAGTAAGGAATGGAAAAGACAATGGAACGACTATTTAGGGTTTAGGAATTCATAATGATAACCCCCGAAAGGGCTCTCTGGGACAGATCTTTGCGCTCAGGGGCTTCTAGGTGAAATTGGTAGGGAGTTGGAGATTGAGGGTTTGGAGTGGGAGGTTCCAGGTGTGCCGGGTTTGGAGCTTTTGGATTCTTTCCGGTTTGAGCCATGTGGCTTTGGGGTTTGGGAGTTGCCGGCTCTGGTAGCCAAAACGTAATTTGAGGTTTACGGTTTGCAGCTGCTGGTTACAATCACGCCAACGTATTGACCGTAATGTAAGGAGCGCGCTAAGGCTAATCGCACGAATGTCATGAACACTCATGACCTTTTGTCCTTGTCTACAGGCAGTCGTCTGACCCAATAAAAAGCACCCTCCCTGGCTAATAGCCAATCTCCGCATTCCCATCTGCGTCCAACTCTTAGACGGAAGTGATTTAAGGCTTCGTATCTACAAGCTTTCCTGTCGTATGGCATAGATGCATTTACGAAGATGCAAGAGATAAAGGACCGTCAACGGCTCGCTTGTGCTGATGTCCCACCAAACCATCCAAGCATAAGTGCATCTTCAACAGCAAGCCTTCTTCCCAGCATTCAGATTTTGAAGGTGATGAGTCTATCACAGGTAGACAGAAAACCCTGAAGGAAGTTTCGGGATAGACCTTTTGAAGCAAATCTGTCGGAACCCCTTCAAAAAACTCTCAAGAAATTTTAGGCATGGAGTTTTTTTATGATGTCGGAAACCCTTCAAAAAGTGGGGACTATGCACCGTAGTACTGGGACGCAGAGGGACAAAGGGTCCTGATGAATAGGGCTTTGGGTTGCGGAGGTGCCGTTTTCTCAGAGGCTACCGGTTTAGGGTATATGTTGGGGTCATTTTGGGATAATGGAAAAGAAAATGGAAGCTTCTATAGTATATTGGGGTTATATAGGGATGATGGACAAGAAAATGGAAACTACTAAAGCTTCTGGGTACAAACTCAAGTTAGTGTCTGAAGTCGATGAGCACCTCGCCGTATCATTGAGGCATGTGGTAGGTGGGATGACGCTCATACTTGCTTGGTGTATCTACATGATGCCCTTTTCAGGATGACTTCAGAAAGTTCCTTCTAGCCAAGCAGCTGAGGAAAAACGAAAATACATTATTCAAAAAAAACGCCTGCTGCATGCCACAGTAACTGTAAGTAAGAAAGCACTTTTGGAGAAGCTTTAGTAGTTTCCATTTTCTTTGCCGTTATCCCTATATAACCCCAATATACCATGGTAGCTTCCATTTTCTTTTCCATCATCCCAATATAAGCCCAATATATACCCTAAACCCTATATGAGCTACTGTCTGAACTCCTAGTATCCCCTTTAATAACCCCTATAGTAGTCCCCTATATAACCCCTTTGAGGAGTTTAGACTATAGCTCACATGAAATTCAGAACCACCATTGCCTCGGCTCTGTGATGGATTCCTGCAGGCCGGGTTTAGGGTTTAGGGTCTAGGAGTCGGGGAGTCAGCACTTCGGGCGTAGGAAGGGCAGGATGGCCGGGGACTTAGGCTGTCAAGTTCTTAGGGGCGACAGGTTACTATTCTATAGCCTCAGGGTTTAGGGATTTGGGGTTT
>CAJNIZ010032079.1:50601-62046 GCA_905231905.1 Symbiodinium pilosum | reverse complement strand
CCCCCCCCCCCAACAAAAAAAAAAAGAGAATCAAATGGAAACGCCCTACAAGAATCCCCTATATGATCCCCCGGCTCGGGGCGGGAACTTGCCCGCTGCGTTTTCACACATTTTGCCCACAAAAACTGTGGATCCACGGGCCAGGGCTGGGTTGATTGGCTATAAGTGGCACTAGTTGCGGTATACACATGCTGGAAATGTGTGAAATCGCAGCGGGCATGTTCCCGCCCGGAACCGATCCCCCATATAAGCCCCTTGAAGGAGTTTAGACTATAGTACATATATAACTCAATCTTACGGCATGATGTTGTCAGTGTAAGGGAGGGCAGGGTCATTCAGAGCACAATGATCTTAGGGTTTAGGGTCTAGGGTTTAGGGTTTAGGATTCGGATTTGCACTTCCGACTGACAAGGATGTCTTGGGGGAAGGAGGCCTGTGCGAACTGAGCAGTCTGAAGCAGTTCCGTCTGCTCCTTCCTGATGATGAGTGGGTAATGAACTACTTCCACAGCAGCCAGCGTGTAGTCCCCCGTAAGTAGATAGAATATGGGTTATATGGGGATCTTATTACAATATACCCAAAGCCATATTCTATCTACTTAAGGGGGACTAGAATCTAGTATGATGTTTGCTGGCAGTGAAACTAACAGCGCAACTCGAACCCTAGTTTACCCTCGGCAAGAGTGCGTGCTCGTAGATTTGTAGTCGCCCCTTTCAAACTGCTGTGGTGCATGTTGAGCACTGCTGAGACCTTTCCATCAGGGTGTGATTTTTCAAGGGCTGGAAAATCCAAGTTTGACGCCTCTTTAACCTGCCTGTCATGACAGATTGAGACTTGCCAATTATTTCTGCAGCACCAACCCGCCAAAGTTGAGGCTTGCCCAACCGTCGATAGGAGCTTCTGCAGCCGGATCTCGTTACAGAAGAGCCCAACCCGAAGCCCTAAGCCCTAAACCCTATGCTTGTCGCCAGATGGACACGGGTGTTCCCAGCATCTTCCCCGAAGATCACAACTTGAACCGCGGCCAGGAGGTCCGCTGTCAGACCACCTAAAGGATGGGTTTAGGGTTTAGGGTCCTAAAGGATCCTGAGAATGGAACCCCTCAAAATGAAGCCACACGGTTTAGGGCTTAGGGTTTGGGGATATTTGGGGATTATTAGGGTGTTCCATGCTCTGAATTCCTTAGGGGGTCTGGGAAAATGCATGCCTCAGACTGTCTCTTAGAGCTGGCAGCTAAGTGTACTGAACTCCGGCTGGATGGAGACCAGAGTTTCCAAAGCACGCGGCCCGCTTGAACACATTTCTTCTTGACGCCTGCCAAGATCTTCGCCACCTTTAATGATGCGAACGAGGCGGGCTGTTTTCTTGGTCATCAGCATGACTGGAGAAAACATCATTTGAGTAGTCAAGGGCTGGGGTTATATAGGGGTTATATATAGCCCGATAATGGGGAATCAGATCAAAAATGAAGTGGAACATCAAATGGCAAGTGCTATTTAGGGTTTAAGAGGAATTTTTGTTTTGGCTCAGCAGTTGTGAGGACTTTCTTTGCTAGGGCAATGGCAATTGTTGCTGCCCTTAAGTTCATGATGACCGATTGATGGGCGTCCTCTTCTTCCTGTGGCCTTACAAAAATGTGTCAGCGCGGGTGGGGTCAGCCGTCCTCAACATCTGGTGATCTACTCAGAGATGCAGCCGTGTCTATTGCCAAGTCAATTTCGGAATGGGGACCATATTGTTCCATTGTGGCCCACACATGAAGTATCTTGCCGCAGATGCCCATGTCTTTGGCTCAACTTTTGGAACCCTAACCCTAGATACAAAGTAAAGGAAATGCTGAAGTCATCTCAACTTTCGCCGGACGGGCTCTAACAGATAAGAAGTGTTCCTGAGCCCTGCTTCTGCAGTTCTGCAGTCACCAGCCAGAATGCAGCAGGAATCACATCCTCTCACCACAATTACCTATAGTCCGCCTTAAGTAGATAGAATATGAAGTATATGGGGATCTCATTCTAACCTTCCCAAAACCATATTCTATCTACTTAAGGGGGACTATACAGCTTTTAGCCGATAATTTGGGGGGTTGCAGGTGCCCCAAAACGGAAAATCCTGAAGCCACAAAGACCACTCCGAGCCTGGAGGTCTTCAACCCCTTGTGGACCATCAACACACCACAGGCCAGGTTAGGATTTCATGATCATAATGGGGATATAAACCCAAGAAATCAAAGAGCACTTACCCTCCTAGGGCTCCTTTTTGAGTGCTCTTTGATTCTGTTTACCCTAGGTCAAAATCCTAACCTGCCAAAGGCAGGGAGGACTTGTAGCTGCTTGAGCACTTCTCAGGGTTTTTGTTAAGAAGCTTAGCTTAAGGTATTACAATTGAGAAACCATTATCTATGGTTACATAATATACCGTCTAATATACCCGTTATCGTAACTTGCTTTAAGTTCCGTATCAGCAGCCCAGCCTTGTGTTTCGGGATGCTTGACATTTTGGATCCAGTGGCTTCGAGTTCTTAGGCTACTTCTCGCTCGTGCCTAATTCGAGTTTTCGGGACATTTGCCGTTGTCAAGGGTGACCTTGTAGTTTCCATCAAAAGGGGACCCTAAAATACAATGGACACCCAAAAAGGTCCCCCCAATTCGGGATATCTGAATCCCTATGAACACCCCTATGTAATCCCTGTTTCCATTTCATGTCGCGAGTGCTCTTTTCCCTTTGATTCTCCGTTGGGGTCATATTCTGATATGCAAAATTATGAGCTTCAGAACCTACAAAGCAGTTGTAAGTCGTAAGCTCAACAACAACAGTGCCTCAAACAATGGGGGCTAGGATTTGGGAGTTTAGGGACTACTGCAGTACTCGGGGCTCAGGATCCAGTGAAGGGTCCCGAGTACCCAAATAGTGGGGAGTCTCGATCTCAAAAATATGATCTAAATGGTATTTTGGGACGTAGAGCGCCAATATCTAGTCGCGTGGACTCTTGGGGTAATCCTGCACCTCAAAAGTATACAGCACAGTTGTTTCCATATCGTTTTCCATTTGCTTTTCCATTCGCCATATGTAATTACCCCCTAGACACCCTCATACATCCTAACATAGCTTAGGAAAAACTAAATAACCTAGGGAAAGATACCGGCTCTGGGCCTCTGCGACTTGGGCTTTCGTGCCACGCCTAGCACTTCCCGCAGGTCAGTGTGTGCAACGACGCCATGTTCGCGCAGCTTGGTTGGGATGGAGTGCTCGCCTTCAAAATTGTTTCAGGGGCACCGCATAAACCCTAGCCCCTAAAATCCCTTGTGGGGAGTGATTAGCTAGCCTTGCCAGACTTAAGTACTCAGATCTTGACAGTGTTCGTGAGTGGAAAGTTTGACCAGTGAGCCCTGCACCCAGCAACAGGTTCGTGGAAAGTTCCCAGGGTTTGTAGAACCTCCTTCATGCCCTCAAATCTCATCATTGGTATGAGCGGGGCCTACAACACTCCATGAATTCGATTGAGCTTGCGCCACTTCTTACAAGATACGGCTCTCTGCCCATCAACCTCTCACCCAGGGACCGGCCCCCATTGAAAAACTGTTCAGGTTCATATTGTCATCATGGTTTTTGCTATTGTAGTCATGGTATTACATTTGCATATTTGGAACCGTACCAACAAACTGCATTTTATGGTTGTTCTTTCTATTACATGCTGGAAATACCACAAATATTGTATGTACATGCCAATGACATAGTCAGGCTTTTCCAGATCAAGCGCCAAAAGCCCTATAAACCCCAAACCAGGAAAACAAAAAGCTTAAACCCTGAACCCCAAACCCTAAACCTTAAACCCTAAAACCCTGAACCCTAAACCTCGAACCCTAACCCTAAACCCTAAGCCCTCAACCGCTTGGCTCCTACCAAGGCCATTGACCAACGTGTACACGCCCGGTAGCTGGCCTTGATCTCAGCACACCCCCCCTCCCCCCTCCACCCAAAAAACAAAGGGCTCACATAAGGGTTGTATAGGGTTTAGGGTTTAGGCCCCCTCCCCAAAAAAGGTTACATGGGGGTTGTACAGGGATCCATAGCCTTTTCTATTCTCGATTTATAGCTTTTTTGTGATGTAGTGGAATGGAAAAGAAAGGTGGAGACTACTGTATGATTTAGGGTTGCAAAGGCCAAGAAGAAGGCTGGTATCTAGGCCCACAACATTTCAAAAGAGGCCAGAGGGTCTGGGCTTCTTCTATGGGATATCCTCACAAAAAAAAGCTGCAAGGTTCCTGAATCCTGAATCCCTAAACCCTCCACCCCTAAACACTAATGCTGATCTGACTCAGGGGCTACAACTGCAACCTCTTCTGGTGCGAAGCCAACCCAGACGTGGAGCAATCCGAGGCTGCACGCGAACGCTATACAGAATAGTCTTTAGGAACTAGAGTTTAGGGTGTAAGGTTTGGCGGCTTAGGTATATTTACCTTGTAGTGCAGAATCAAACAGAGAATGAAAAGAAAGCTACGGTGTATAGGGTTATAGAAGGATTATAAGGTAGTTTCCATAAATCGGGGGACCCAAATACCAAAGCAAAGTCATTACGAACCCCCAAGAAGGGCCCCGTATTTATGGTATCCCCCCGCAGATTTGAGCTGCGCTCAGCACCTGAGGTTATTTCTGCTGTTTCAAGGTCCGTCCTTCCTTTCTTAGGCCTTAGGGTTTAGGGTATAAGAACTCAGAAAAAACTTCCCTAAACCCTACACCCTAAACGGCTTGCTCCAGGCACTGCTTGGTTTCTTTTGGGTCGACTGGGTTGCCAACCGGGCCGTCCTCTGCCTTTGCATGCCTTTTCCCAGATGGTTAGGATGATGCATTTTTTGCCGTGCAGTAGGATCGTCCTCATAGTAGTCCATATATAACCCATTATAGTATTTTCCCTTCCATTGTCTTTTCCATTTCTTCCTTCCCGTAGGTCACACTCATGCTGCACTTTGAGACATATCCATGTGAGCTATAGTCTAAACTCCTTAGAGGGTGTTGTATAGGGATTATATATGGGAGTATTATGGGGCTTATAAAGGGGGATACTAGGAGTTTAGACTATAGCTCATGTCGTCCTATTCCCGCAGGATGGCACGTGCCACTGTTGGAGAAAGCAACTCCCCAACACCTGCAACTCCGTGTCAGCTCGAGTGGCACTGGACTCAAAGGTTGTGGACCAGCTTCTGAAAAAGGCAGGTAGGCTCAGCAGGAATTTTAGATTTTGGGATATGGGGGCTCATCTTGGAGGAGCCTCCTCTATTACTTGCCAGAGCTTCCGCTTCTTGCAACTAACGACCTGCACTTCACACCGGTCCTTGCCATGTCGAAGGCGAATGTACCATATCATGGCCAATACAACCCCAATATAACCCCAGTATAACCCCAACATAACCCTAATGTAACCCTACTATGACCCTAGTATAACCCCAATATAACCCCTAACATTTCTCCAATGGGTAAATCATGCAATGGACCTCAATATGACGTGGGTACCAATTTGGGTTTAGGGTTTTAGGGTTTAGATCTTAGGGTTTAGGGTTTAGGCCCCAGCATTAGCCGTCCGGGCACAGCGTTGCACGCTGAGTCCTCGAAGATCTACGCTAAGAGGAAGCTGGCATCATCCGAGATGCAAGGCGCGGCTCCACCATCCGCCTGCTTGGTAGCTTCGGGATACGATTCCTACTGCGAATACTGTTGCTACATATTGCTACTCTTATTATTATTGCTATATTGCTATTACAGCACTCTTACAGTGCTAGTTGTGTTACTTGTGCGATGTCGTCGGCGTCGGCGTCGGCGTCGTCAGTAGTAGCAGTAGCAGTATAGTACTCTGAACCATAAATAAATTCTAAACCCTAAACCCTAAAACCCTGAGTAGGAGAGCCCTTGTTGGTAGGTGCGGTGGCTGACTACCTCGCAAGCACGGAGGGCTTGACAATGACGGCTGCCCAGCGCCAGGGCCTGCTCAGGCGGACAACCATGCAACCCCCTGAAGGGTGGGGGGGACTTTACTTCAATTATAGAGGGCTGCCTAAGGGTCGCAGGCCTTAAACTTGGGATGAAAAACTCAGAAGCGCCATACGTTTGAAGAGCCTTCGAATCCCCATCCAGTCCTAGCATCCTTCCTCTTAGCACGCCTTAAAGACTTCGGGTGCTCCAGGGCGAGCGTCCTGGCACCTGTCGTCACAGAGGCTCGGAGCCTGGTGCAAGTAGGCGATCTTTGGGGACTGTCGCTCTGGGAGACAGAGACCTACCAGAGTTTCGTGGTATCGTCCTACAGTAGTACTTTCCGGCAAGATGCCCAGAACATCGTTAGCAATACTCCTTAGCTCAGATGCATTCAAGCCGGTGAATGAACTCAATACACCGTTGTCATGAGTAGCGGGAGTAGGAGTATGCTTTACATGACATGTGCTGCATGCTGAAGTTGTGCAGAGTTGTTATTGCTTGGTATATGGTAGTAGTTTCCATAAACAAGGGTACCCCAATATCGATCGAGCCCCAAATACAATATTTATCATTGTTACGCCCGCCAAAAAGGTACTCCCAATTTTGGGGAACCCATGTCCTTAGAATCCTCTACAGAATTCCAGTTGCCATCGAATTTCCATGTTCTTGTCCATTTGATTTTCCATTGTTGGGGATAATATCCCCTTATCTCGCTATATAGAAAGGTATTCAGACAAGATCTCAAGTCCTGTTGATCTGCTTCGTTTGGTCATGACGACTAGAAAGGATCAAGCCTGATGCGTTGTCTTCTAAATCTTCTACGGTTTTGTTGTCCAGCTTTGCAGCAGTCAGGAGTGGGAGCGCGGTATCAAGGAAGTTCGCGAGGTCACGGAGGCGCGCATGGTTAAGCGCATTGATTGCAATGCCAGTCCCATAAGACTACTACAGAAACCAAATTTCCATCTCAGTTTGGATTTTTGGTTGCCACTTGATTCTCCAGACTTCTTGTTATCGAAGCCCCAGCATTAGCCATCAGCTTGGCATTGAAAATTCTAAGGCCACCCCGTAAACCCTAAACACTCTTCCAAGAACTCTGGCGATCCCTTGTGTGAATCTAAGGTTAGAGGTATGGGCCCCGAATATGGACCCTTAGGCCTTTGAGGGCGATTCTAGGGACCCTTAAGGGTATATAGTAGGTATATAAGGATCCCAGGGTCAAGGGCCCATACTAGGCACCCATTGTTTTAACCTTAAAGTCCACCCTAAACCCTAAACCCTAAACCCCTAAACCCTAAACCCCAGTGTTTGAACCTTAAAGTGGAGGTGGTTGGCCGGATGGAGCGCGAGAACACCAACGTCTCCTCTTGCGGCTTCCAGGTGGCTGCTATGACTTCGTTCATATGGGTGGTTGTCAAAATTATGGTCCCTCTTTGGGTGCCCGAAATATTAGGTGCCGTACTAAAATAGGGATCCAAAAAGGGACCATAATTTTGACAACCACCCATATAGGGGGATAATGGAAAATAAAATGGAAACTATGATAATTATAGGGTTTTCTAGGGATTATAGGATTTAGATATTGGGTTCGAAATTCCTTAAAGGGGGTCCTATAGGGGTTATGAAGGGGCATACAAGGAGTTTAGTCTATAGCTCATACGGGACAGGCCTCAAAGGGTTTGGGGTTACATTGGGGTTACGTTGGGGTTTCCAAAAGTTAGGGGTCTCCTTAATTATTAAATTGTTTGTCGTCTATCTGGGGTCTCTATTGGGCCCCCGATGTATGGCCGTTCCATATCTCGCGCTTGTAGGGTCAGTACGTTAGGGGTGCTGGAAGCACTGGGCATGCAGATGGCTTGATTAATTAGAAATGTCCTTCTCTCAAGACAAGGTAGTATGCAGAAAGGGTTAATTTGGGTACTGCCCCCACTCTGTAACAGTTGGACAATATCTATAATCTAGTTATATATAGCCCGTAATATGACCCCTAATACAGACTGTTACAGGGTGGGGGCACTACCCTATACCCTAAATAGTAGTTTCCATTTTCTTTTGCATTCTGTTTTATAGCCCCACATTAACCCCTATATCCGCAGTACCCAAGGGTTAACTGTGAATCCCTGACCAGTAAAAGGGTTCTAATGGGAGCCCCAAACAGGGAACCCCAAGAATATAGTAGGAATAGAATAGAAGATGAGGACCCTGGTAGGTATATTCCTAGTATATTCCTATTGTATTCCTACTATGTTCTTGGGGTTCCCTGGTTGGGGTTCCCAGAAAATTCCCCTTAACCAGGACATGTGCTTCTGCTCCAGTTGGTCATGCAAGATGTGCGGAGCCGAGGATGTTCAGTAGTTTGTTGCTGACAAAATGCACTGGATTTAGGGTTTAAGGTTGTGGTTTTAGGGTTTAAGGTCTAGGGTTTAGGGCTTAGACTGAAAGCCAACAAGGAACATGATCTACGGCTTTCTATAGGGCATGGCAATGAAGAACATGAGGAACCATGTCTGATCCTGCATGAGCAATACCTTCATACACCAAGGGCATTGTGAAGGCTCCAAATGCAAGAGCGCAGGTTTTAGCGGGAAGTCCCCCGCTGCATCATCACAACAAGAATTATCCCTTCTCCCTAATATTAAACCCCCGCACCCCCCTAGTAGTAAATACTCCCAATATTTTAAAATACACCACAATGGGGAGTAATTATTTACTATTTGTGGGGGTGAGGGGGGGGTTAATATTAGGGGGAAAGAATTAGTTTGCTAGTTTGCGCCCCTGTAGTGATTCGATATACCGATAAGCCCAGATCAGGCCCCAGGTCTACACACGTGTTTTCATGCGGCCTATATGGTAGTTTCCCGAAATAAAGCGACCCCAATGTAGACCCCTAAACTATATAGCCCTTAATATAAGGACCCCCAAAATGGTACCCCTAATTTGGGGGAAGCCCTATATAAGCAGTTTTATTTAAAACAACACCTGTAGAATCCTTGTTGCCATCGTCCACTCGGGTCTCCAAAACGGCTCCCATTTTGAGAATGGCCATAAATGCAAAACCCTGAATACAAAATCTCAAGCCCTAAACCCGATTAACCCTAAATCCTAAACTCCATGCCCTAAACCCTATTAACCCTACTAACCCTAATCCCTAAACCCCAAGCCCTGAACCCTATTAACCCCAAGCTCTAAACCCGAAACCCCTAAATCCCAAACCCCTCAACCCTAAACCCCGACCCGTAACCTTAAGCCCTAAACCCCAAGCCCTACCCAGACCCTCCAATGTAGTTCCTTTTGGGGTAGTATATTATAATCCCTTACCCAAAAACCCTAGCAGACCCAAAAAGGAACTACATAGGAGCCCTTGGGTAAACCCTAAACATCAACATCGAGGCTGGGCAGTGACTGGGCGCAGGCAGCTTTCCAGACACCGGAGCCCATATGAGCTATAGTCTAAACTCCTTAATGGGGGGTTATATAGGGGACTACTATAGGGGCTATTATGGGGGGGGGGGTATGGGGGGTTTGGGTTAGGGTTCAGGGTTTGATGTGGGGATATAAGGGTAGGCTGAGCGATATAGGGGCAGATTGTGGTTATGTAGGAATTCTGGGGCTTGAGGGCGTTTGAGAAACTTTGGTTTTGGGTCCCCATAATCAGCAGTACAACACATTTTGTTGTATGTATACTCTCTAAAGCCAGTGGGTGCTAGCTTCAAGATACATTCCCATGACCCTAAACCCTAAACCGGGTTGAAGGTTTAGTCTTTAGGCCGTGTTTTCTTTGGACTTCCAGGCCAGCCAGTCCCCTCGGAATGCCCCAGAAGGGTTGCCCCAGAAGGTCAAAAGTCCGTAAGGTAGGGGGTAGCGTTCAGGTTTAGGGTTTCGGGACATGATACTCCATAGCAAGTGTGTAGACTGTTGTCCAGTCAAGGGGCACTCGTCTCTCCCCTTGACCCTAAACCCTAAACCCTATACCTGGACTGCCCCGACGTCCTCTGAGAGCAGATTCTAGTGAATGGTTGTGATGAATGTTTCGAGCTGAGTGTTTGGTAAGGAACACTGTTGTGCATATCTGGTTTTGGGATTTCCTGGCTTCCCTTGCCTCTCAGAATGCGGCTGGGAAAGGGGGGGCGGTCGGTGTGTGGAATGTTTTCTTCGCCCCTGCATAATCACGCTTTTCTGGACCTTGGCGGATGGAAAAGAGGGGCTGCAAAAATAAGACTATACCATACCATGATTATAGTAGGGGCAGATCTTCCAAGCTGAACCTGATGTCAGACTACCAATGCGGAGTAACCCAAAACCGTTAAACCCTAAATCCTTTCTGTGAACAGGTGGGCCAGCTGTCAATTCCCACAATCAGCCACTTGGCTCTGCATGATGCAGATTTAGGGTTTAGGGTCTAGGATTTAGGGTTCAAAGGTTTCGGGCTTAGGGGCTTAGGGTTTAGGGTCCAGGGTTTAAAGGTTTAGGGTTTAGGCGTTTATGGTTCAGGGTTGAGTCTTACCCTCGGTTAGCTGGGAGTGAAGGAATGGAAAAGAAAATGGAAGCTAGTACAATGGGTTGTATAGGGACTACCATACGTAAGGGTCCGTTCCCTCATTCCTAGCTAGCCAGCGGCCAGTACTGTTCAGAGTTTAGGGTTCAGGGTTTAGGGCTCTCTTTTCTGAGCCCATGGAAGCTACACAAGAGCAACCTATTACCCATACATCTTTCTGCAAAGGCTTGACCACTTGAGAGTTTTGCGTAATATCCGACACAGAATCTCGATGGGACCGCAATGTTTTCTACATAGCCCCATCTATCTCTGGATGCCTCCCATTTTTAGAATTGGGTATTTTGCAAAGTTACCCATATGTAGTCCTTGATAAGGACCCCCCATAATCCTTGTAAATTCTGGTGTCCCTGAGACATTCCCGATTACGGTAGGACTACTGTGGGCCCCTCCAGGACTTCGAGGCCCAAGAAGCCGGAAGAAGACCTAATGGTTTAGGGTGTAGGGTTTTAGGGTTTAACGGGTTTAATTTGTCGTGAAGATGAAGGGGCTCATGTATTGGGGAGGGGGGAACGTAGCCCCATGAATACTCCCTGAACCCAAAACCCTATTTGAGCCATAGCCTATTCTTCCTAGTATCCCCCTTGATGGCCCCCATACTTGTTCTGTATAGAATATATAGCCCCCCTTTAAGGAGTTTCGACCCTAAACTCTAAGCCGTAAACCCCATATACCAGTATGTAACGCTAAACCCCTACATTACTGCCCCCTTTAACGAGTTTCGACTCTAAACCCTGAACCCTAAACCCTATATCCAGTATGTATCCCTAAACCCCTACGTAATCCTCCCCCCTTTAAGGAGTATAGACTTAAGAGCCTCCGGCTCAGTCCGCCGACCCAGTGGCGGAGAAAGCACGAAAGCCTAAACGCGAAACCTTGAGGGTTTTCAGCGGCTGGCACGAGACCAATAGATAGGCGCAACAAGACTAGTC
>CAJNIZ010032079.1:20065-50501 GCA_905231905.1 Symbiodinium pilosum | reverse complement strand
CCCTACCCGCCCCCCCCCCACCCCCCCCCCGGCGTTTTGGGGCTGTAAGGGAGAAAGGAAGAGGGTTTTCACCCTCTCCGCCTTCGGCAACCATCCAACACGCCCCCCAAGGTCGGCGGACTCTACCCTAAACCCCAAACCCTAAACCCTAAACCCTAAATTCAGAAGCTCTGAGTGAACGCATTGCCAAGGTGACCTCAATGTGACCTCCAGACGCCTACAGCCTGCAGAGTGGCGGCCCAGAGGCTTGGAGCTCGGGCCTACTGGACAATCTTAAAGCGACCTCACCCTAAATGGTGGCTTATATAGTGATTTGTACCAAGATGGCCTTCAGTTGGGAATTGAAGTTGTTCTAAATTACCCTGAATTTAGGGTTGAGGGGTTCAGGGGTTAAGGGGTCAAGAGGTTCAGGATTCAGGGTTTAGGGTTTTGGGGTTTAGGTTTTTGTAATGCTTAAATGGTAGTTTCCCCAAATTAGGGGGACCCCCAATATAGAGCGCAAGATACTCTATCCCCTCTTATGGGGACCCCCCAAAAAGGTACCCCCTTATTTGGGAAACCCTCAAATATCGCTATTATTGTTCATAGTGTATTGCTCTTCTCTATGTATAACCACAACGCCCAACAAGTGACCTTCAAAGCTTGGCTTCTTTAGCGTGCTGGTGCTTAAGCGAGAGCGGGAGAGTGAATATATGAGTTCTTATCGGGTTTTAGTTGCGTTGATATAGGGGTTGTTACAAGGATCCGCTCCCCCAATCTCCCTTCAGCAGCGGTAAGCTAACTTCTATCTCAATCAGGAAGCAGAGGAAGTTTCATCTGGTTGTATGAAGGCGCTAAACCATATGAGCTATAGTCTAAAGTCCTTTAATTTATGGAGGTTACATAGGGGGTTGTATAGGGGAGTATCATCGGGGCTACTAAGGGGAATACTAGGAGTTTAGACTATGGTTCATATCTTATCTTGTGGTCCGAGATGATTGGAGATAGTAAGCATGACAACATGCTGGGTCCATTTTGCAGCCAACTACTCCTGGAAACCCCAGATGGGCTAATTAGCATTGTTGATACCAAAAGGCTTCCATGATCCTAAGTGCCTTCATCTGATATTAGAGATAGTCCCCCTTGAGTAGATAGAATATGGCTTTGGGTATGTTTGAACCAGATCCCCATATACCCCATATTCTATATACTTAAAGGGACTATACACCAAGTTCATGCGGATTTGAGTATAAACAGTTGGAATCTCTGGTAGATTCCGCTCAGGTCGCTTTGGCCCACAAGAGGCCCCCGCAGCAAAGGCCATCTGTGCGGCTAATATGGTTTAGTGATGGTCCGATCTACCAGCTAGATGGGGAGAGCCCAAGAAACTAGCAGGTAATATTCAACAGTCTCTTTTACGTGCTATTAAAAGATCGCTGTATTATATCTACCTAGTCTGGAGGAAGGGTTTAGGACTTAGGGTGATGGTCCGGAACTAGCGGCTTAATTGAGAATCAGGTGGAACTCAAACAGGACGTAAAACGTGAAAATTGGATTATGTTAGGGTTTAGGTATCGTTTTCACTATATCCCGACTAGCACACAGCAATTTTTTTAGGGCTCAGGGTTTAGGAGGTCCATTGCTCCGTTCCCTGCTAGCCACCAGCAATACCCAGTTCGGCATCCCTACCCAGCTGCAGCTAACGGGCCTTGAATGGTTCCAGCCTTCATGTCTTCAACCTTCATCCTATGTCCTGCCTGTACAATGGTCCCAGCAGCATTGAACACCAGGAAGAACTGGCTCCGTAGCCTAGCATATTGTTTTGTTGCAGTTCCCAGCTGACCTGCAAAAGTTTCTTTGCATAGGGATCATATATGGGGTTATGAAGGACTGTATGAGCTGAGGGACTCGGAAGTAGCGCCTAATCATAAGAGTGGTGTCCTGCTAGTTGTAGCAGCTACAGCTGCATATGAGCTATAGAGTAAACTCCTTAAAGGGGGTTCATATATGGCAGTATACAGGGTACTACTATAGTGGTTATTAAGGGGGATACTCGGAGTTTCGCCTTATAGGAGAGTTGGGAGTTTTGTAAGTTTGTGTGCCCCCTTTCTCGGAGATCCTAGGACAGGCAGTACAGTCTACAGGTCAAGGGACCCTTCTCGGCTAGTATCATGGTCCTTAGTAAAGGGGGCCGGAGAAAAGCAAAGGGAACCCTCAATTTTTGGGCTAAAAAACCTAAGCCCTAAACGTTTTTATCCCTGTGGAGCACCTGTATAATTATCATGTCCCCTTTGAAGCGGCCTCTAATGTTTTGGAAGCCCCAATTGATCCCCATATTGTGTAAAGCCTGAGGCCTAGACTTTAATCCCATGTAGGGTATAGGGTTTAGGGTTTTGGGGGTTTAGGCATCTACCCCCAGCCCCCCACCAATGAGAAAAAGGCGATGACGGCGGGCCCTGTGGTCCGCAGTCCTGCCACAGACGCAGACTTCGGTCAGGCAATGGACCTACAGGCTTTAAGGTTTAGGGGTTTAGGGCTTGGGGGTCATAGGGATTTCAGGAATGGAAAGGAAACGTGTATCTTCAACTTATGGAAGCCACTATGTAGGGTTCAGGGCTTTCAGGGTAAACTGACAGTCTAGGGTTAGCTAGCCCAAGTTATACCTAAATAGTTTTAACCATCTCTAGTAGCATCACTATGTTCATCAGGATTACCATGGTCGCCCTCCAAATCAGAGCACCAAAAGTATCTAAGGTTAGAAGTATGGGTGTGTAATATGGGCCCTCAGCTCTTTTACGGAGATTCTAGGGACCCTCAAGGGTACATATAGGGTATAGAATAGGTATATAAGGATCCCAGGGTTACGGGCCCATACTGGGGGCGCATGGTTGTAAGGTCACAAAAACCCTAAACCCTAAACCCTAAACCCTAAGGGTTTAGGGTTCAGGCCTCCGCGCATCCTCGGTGGCTGCAGAATTTGAGCGCTGCCCTCGGCGTCAGCTATGCTTAGTGCTTCAGGGTGAGTCCGGGAGGGGATGGCCACAACAATTTCCAGATTTGCCCGTAAAGTGACTATAGTGGTCACCATATGAACTACAGTCTAAACTCCTTGAAGTGTATAGGGGATTCTATAGGGGCGTATTATAGGGGCTTATTAAGGGGGGATACTAGGAGTTGAAACTATAGCTCATATGCACCTCGTTACTTTTCCCGGAGCACCACAAGTACAAAGTTGGGCTGGGGTCATGGGTAAGGCAGTTGGAATCAGTCTTGAGTGGTACAAGGTCAAAAACTTGCAGCGCTTACCAAAACTCTCGGCTTTAGGGTTTATAGTCCCCCTTAAGTCGACAAAATATGAGGTATATGGGGATCTTATTACAGTATACCCAAAGCCATATTCTATCTACCTGAGGTGGACTATAGGGTTAAGCCCTACTCTGAGGTCCATCTGAATGGACCGTTGCGCCTGTGCCTCAGCCGGCCTTAGAGTTGAAAAAAGGAGGGCGAAAAGATCATAATGTGAAGCATAATCTAAACTCCTTCAAGGGGGTTATTTAGAGGATTCAATACGGGACTACTATTATAGCAGTTATCAAGGGGACATATAGGGGACTATATAGGGGACTACTATAGGGGTTATGAAGGCGGATACTAGGAGTTTAGACTACGGCTAAAGTGTGGTGGCATTTTCTGGCATACACTGGGCTTCTTTCGCAGTGATTTTTGGAAACAACTTTTTTTGCATAGCCTCAAGCACCCACAGCCGTAACTCCTCAGTCTTTAGTCTTGAGTTCTCTAAATTTATATAAAAGCCGAGGCTTCATTGCGTAAACTTCCAATGCCAGGCGGTACTGAAAGCACACATCTAGGGAACATCTCGAAATGTCGCCACAGAATGCCTACACATTCCCTGCATCTACTTAGCATCCCTATAGACGCCCCTTTCAAGAAGCATGCATCTAGGGAGCATAAGGCCGGCTAACCGCGCGACCATCGAAGTCATCTTCGGCATCGAGGTTGTCAGTATTGACTAGCCTTGTTCCTCTAATTTCTATTGCTGTCGCTAGTACGTTATTTTATTGCTATTACCTCTACGTTGACGACTATTGTCAGTGTTATTGCTCTAACTCTTGTCTTTAGATTATGACTCTTGCTATTGTTATTGTTGTTACTATCAGTGTACTTGGCATTACTCGCGTTGTTGTTGGAAGGATGATACCTTGGTGTTTTTTGGTGGTCTTAGGGGTTGAGGGCTTACCGATAATGGACTGAGAATGACATGGAAAATGACTATCTAGGCATGATTTTACACTGTCCGCGTGTCGCGGTCTGAAGCCCCACCCCAGTGTTGGCGCATCTGTCTGGCAGGTCACTACATCAGCCAAACTTCTCGGCGAGGCGCCATATGAGCGTTGTTTAAATACACCTATCAAGAAAAGGAGGGACCGGGTGGAAGAGACTTCCTTGAGGGAAGATCTTGACCCGAAGCCCTGAACCCTAAACCCGAAGATCCTGACGCAAAGGGGAGCCTAGCTTGTGGCCCAGGTACCTCGAACAACTACCATCTGCTTGTTCTCAAAATTATGGTCACCTAGGGGTGATAGATCATGTTCTACGGCACCGAATATCTAGGGGAACCATAATGGGACCCTAATTTTGGGAACTCCTCATGTATGAGCCTTTCCTTTCAAACTTGTTTTTTGAAAGCATGGCATTTCTGTTTGGCTTGGGGTCTTGGAAAATGCAATCGCGAGGATTTCTGTGCTTGTTTCAGACCACGGGCTTCTGCGCAGTGTTGGGTTTTGGGTTTAGGGTATTGAGGGTTGGACAATTGAGCCATCATTGAGGAACATCAGATGTACAAGTATATGTACATGTATATACATATGTACACACAGCACCGCCAGCAGCTGTTGAAATTAGCATGATTCAACGTGTGATCTCTCTACCTAGGCCCGATGGCCCTCCACCTACCCTCCACCTACCCTCTATATAGCCTAAATTAGTAACCAGATACGCGTATTTGCTTATTTAAGGGTACAAGGAGGCTCCTGGTAGGTGGTCCAGCTACAGTGCGCAGTCTCTGCAGGTCGACTTGGAGAATGGCTGGCAGTTTGCAGAGCTGCATCAGGCAGGTCATCCTCCGAATCTCCACCACATCACATTTCAGCGATACGACCGCAACTGCCTGATCCCAAAACATGGAGTCCTGTAATGTAGCGGCTTAAATAATGAAGGATATTGTGGTCCTAGGTCCTAAACATGTGGTATAGGGTACCTAAAGTGGATCTCAACACAATATATTAGTCGAGATTTAGGTGCCTACAATAAGTGCATGAGGGCCTCTCCAAAGGATCAGACTTGCTTCTTCAACCCCACAGTAATACAGCCAACCTTTGATTGTCGGAAGCTCTCATGCCACATGCGCTATAGTCTAAACTCCTTAAAGGAGGTTTTATAAGGAACTCCATGGGGGAGCATTATAGGGCTTATTTAAGGGGGATACTAGGAGTTTAGACTATTGCTCATATAAACCCTACATAATCCCAGTTTTCATGTCATCGTCCATGTTCTTTTCCATTTGATTCTCCATTATAATAGGTATCCCTAATTTTTGGAAACCCTAAAGCTCCTAAACCCTAAACCCTAAAGCCCCTAAACCCTAAACCCTAAAGCCCCTAAACCCTAAACCCTAAACCATGTGTATATATACATATGTATACTATGGTTCACAAGCTCTGCAACAGGCCTTTGTCTTAGGAAGCTGTAGCGCTCACCCGTGGGATCCATGTGAGCTGTAGTCTAAACTCCTTAAAGGGGGTTAAATAGGGGAATATATAGGGGAGTATTATAAGGGTTATAAGGGATTATGTAGGGTTTAGGGTTTAAGCTACTTAAAAGGGAGTTATATGCGGAATTATATAGGGTACTACTACAGGGGTTACTAAGAGGGATACTAGGAGTTTAGACACTAGCTCATGTATAGAAATAATCCCTACATTGGTCCCTAAAGTCTGTAAATATTACCTACATTGGGATATTTGGATCCTTAGGGTCATGATACCGGAAATTGATGGCAGGCGATCAGATAGTTGACACATCTCAGCCTCCAGTATAATATGGAACCATGAGAACTGTAGTAGTGTCCATTTTCTTTTCCATTTTCGAAAATATCCCTATACATCCCTGCAAAAGGGCTATAGTCCCCCTCAAGTAGATAGAATATGGCCTTGGCGATATTATGAAAAGATCCCCATTATACCCCATATTCTATCTACTTAAGGGGGACTATACAAACTCACTGATCGGAGATCTAAGTTTGGAATGAGGGGGGACACCACGCGGACCAAATCCTTCTTGCTTACTTAGGGTTTAGTGCTTAGGGTTTAGGGAAGCGAGAGCGACGATACTGCCCCGAATGGTTGAAACCCACACGGAATAGTTAGCAAGTAGAAAATGGAGCCTGAACAACTGTGGTTAAGTATCTAGACGTTGATAGGGGCTTAAGGCGCGATATGTAGAATCATGTTCAGCATCATGCTGCACGAATTCCGGAGAAATTCTGACATTGGCTCTGGCTCTGCAAGGCCCTTTGGAGTTTAGTGTTTAGATTCTAGAGTTTAGGTTTTGAGTTTAGGGTTTAGGGCAACCCAAGTTCTTCCCTGGATTTGATTGCCGCTGGCGTGCAAACTTGATGATTACAGTAGAAGTCTGAATAAGTGCCAACATGCTTCCATTATACCCCTTGTATGCTCAGTCGCTATGTAATTGTCCGTAGTCCTTTCCATTTGGTTATCCATTTGTGGGTGGTATCCTGTTGCTATGTATCCCATGTAACTCGCCTGTGCCTCACCTACATTTTTGCTATTGCAGGTCAGCCAACCTTGGGCGCAGCGCAACATGTGCCCTTGTCCGGCGTGGGTCTAATCAGCTATCCTTCTCAATGTTCCTTGTGGTACCAACGCAAAAGGAGACAACATAAACCCTAAAACCCTTAAACATAAACCCTAAACCATCAATTTCAGGGCATCAAATGGAACATGAACTCAGCATTGAGCTCACATAGGAGGTATTTTAAGGAAGCAGAGGGCGTTGATAACCCTAGCCCCGCCAACACTAGGATCCTGCTACAGTCATATTATGATAGGTGTAGGTTACGAAATGTTCCACATTTTTGGTTTTCGGGTCGCCAAAATACCTTTACGTACTACGCTATGGAAGTTTCGAGTATGCTTAAGACCGTTGGATTTTACGTTTTTTGTCAGGAACGTGCGGGCCTACTCTGAGGGCAACGCAACAAAACTAACCCTAAACTCTACATCTTTCTCATCTGCTGAAAGCGTTCTGGGGGACGCCCGCTTTCGGCTCCCCATACGCCGCAAACGGCACTTATGCAGTGGAGCTGCTGTTCACGCACAGCAAGCTCTACAAGATCAGTCACGATAGAAACGGATCCTTATAGCAATTAGTCCTTATAAAGCTACCAAAAGACAGCGAGATCCTTACAGTAATTCGTCCTCTTGAAGCCCTTCTCCCATATAACCCTATGTAGATTTGTGTAAAACGGCTAGATATCCTTCAATCACCTCTTTGTATCCCATTCTTCCTTTTTAACCCTAAACCCGTATAGTAGTCCCCTAGACCCTTAACGCCAAGCTCTAAACCCTCTATAGAACCCCCCAAAACCTATAGTAGTCCCCTAAACCCTCAACCCTAAATCCTAAACCGTATATGGAACCCCGAAAACCGTAAACCCTAAACCCAAAACCGTTGTAGTTTCCATGTTCTTTTCCATTCCTGCCTTTCGTCAGAACAGTCCTAGCACCTCCCTTAAGGGAGAGGCTCAGCTCACTCGCCCATTGTAGGTTTAGGGTCTAAGGTTTAGGATTCAAAGTGTAGGGTTTAAGGTTTAGGGTTTAGCGTTTAAGGGTGGGGTTTAGGGATACTGAAGCTTGATTAAATGCTTTTGCCTTACACAAAGCTTCTTACCTGCTATAGTTCCTGTTATGGAATCAGAAGACCTCACAATAGGGCTCTGCCCTTATCTGCAGGTATAGCTTCTGTGTCAACTTCCCGAAGGAGCTTCGGGTGGTTGAGCGCAAGCCTGGCTGCCTAGTCATGGGGAGGAATCGAGCGGCTAGTCACATGGAGGTTTCCAACAACTAGAGCCCCTTCTTTGGAGTCCTGTAATGAGAATGATTTGAGTAGTATTTCATTTGGGGATATTATGGTGCCCCATATTAGTAGGATTATATCCTCCTTTTGGGATATAGTATTTTATATAAGGGATATAATCTTACTAGGTTCAACCACCAAAAAAACACTACTCATCTTTTGTTGGGGTCTCTACTTCTGAACCCTGTTCCCATTATAGAAGCGTGATTTAGTAGTGTGGCTATAGCAGCAGGACTCCTGGGTTATATTGTCTCGCAGGATACAGGCAGCAAAGACAAAGGCATGCGTGATAATAAGCACGGCACACATGATCTTCTAAACTCAACGCAACCCTAAACACTGAATCCTACGCCCTAACCCTACATCCTGACCCCCAAATCCTAAACCCTAAAAACTGAATCCTAGACCCTTAGCCCTAAACCTTTCAATGCCTCAGGTGTTGGATGGAGGACTTCAGGGCCTACCTACTGAATCGCCGTGGAGCTCAGGAGTCAGCGTGTCTATGAACTTTGTTCTACATGCAAGAGCTCAGCTTCATGGGGGTTAGTAGGGGACTGAGGGAACATATTATATAGGGGTTATATGAGCTAATTAAGTCAAATATTAGCCTTACCGCGGGACTCTTAAGGGTGGACATAGAGGTCCCTCTTGTACTCTAGTCCTTAATGCAATCCCTAGTAAAGCACTCATGTCCATTGATTAATTGACTGTATCCCGTACATAATTGTATTGCATTATTCCCTACTAACCACCAGCAAGTCAAGTAGCTACGGACTAAAGTTAGGTTCGTGGGTCCTATAGGGGGACATGTAGGGGGACCTTGACGGAATACAGGAATACAGTATAATTTCAGTCCAGGGCTCACATGCAAGAGGTCAAGCGGGCTGCTGGACAATGGCAGCTCTTTCTTTTTCTAGCGGCTTTATGCTGCGTGGGCTTATGTCATGCATTGAGCACCGTCCCCACTCAGTAACAGTTGGAGAAGAACTATAATATGCGTATATGTTCTGTATATAGCCCTTAATATGACCCGTAATGGAGAATTGTACTGCGTGGGGGCAGTCGCCAAGTCATACATCCCTAAACTCTAAACCCTGGACCCGCATGTACTAATCTAAAAATCTTTCCCCTAAACCCTAAACCCTCGATAGTAGTTTCCATTTTCTTGTCTGTTATCCCTATATTATTACTCTAAACTCTATCCAGATAATCCCCGATAGCCCCCGCAGAGTTGCTTTCAAGTCCCAGTCTTTCATCAGGCACCCTCGTGCTATCAACTGGGTTCAAGCATCCCTAGAACCTTTATAAAGCAGTAGCAATAGTAGTAGTCATAATAGCAGTAAGAGTAGTAAGAATAGTAGGTAGGGTTGAGGGTTTAGGAATAGTAAGAACACGAATACTAGAAATCTTGCTAATAACGAGAAGAATAGTAATATAGGGCCCAGCGCAATGACAAACCACGCTCGACCTGCCGTCAGACGCAAGAGCATAATGAAGATCCCTAATAGGGATTCATGAGGACTTTATAGGGATAACCCAGACCCTTAGTAATAAACTCCCTCCCTGTAAAGGGGATTTTTATAGGGATCCATATTAAGGCCCTTAAAATAGGGGGTTTCTAAATCATGGGTCTACGTTATGGTTTACGGTTTAGGGGTATATAGGAATTTTAGCCCTCCTCCGAAGGAGTTGCTTGCATTTCATTGTAGTATAATCTCAAGGAGCTCCGCGAACATTGTTTTGTTGTAGGTTTAGGGCGGCTACAGTACAGATGGCTTTTATGCTTCAGGGAGGGCAGTCATGAACTAGAGATGTCTAACATTTCCCATCCCACAGGGAACTCACGATCCATAAGCTCTAATCCCTCAATCGCCCCCCTGAACCCCAAACCGTAAACCCTAAAGAATTGCAAACGGCAAAGGCGGTGACCGCTTTCCCATCGTGGCCTCGCAGTTCGAGCAGCCCTTGTCCCGGCTGGCATGCATGGGTCACGCGGTTTAGGGTTTAGAGCTTAGGGTTTACTGTAGGGTTTAGGGTGGGATTACATGGGTTGATAGGGGTAATGGAAAAGAACATGGCCCAGGGTTCTACGGGCGCTGTATTTCATAAGCCGAAATAGATTACCAATCTCATGGTCCTAGGTTCCTTGCATATTTGTGGTATGCTGCAAACAGTGGTGTAGCAAATGGGAAAGAACGTGGAACACGAAATGGAAATATATATATATATATGTATATATCAGAGTATGCGAGAAAATCTCCATTTCTATGGTCCTAGGTTTCGTGTACAAATAGGATACCTCAGATATACCACACAATGATCTCGGAAGTTATTTAGGCCCGCACAGTATCCTGACATGGACCCTACACCCTAAACCCATGCCTCTCTTGAGTGATCGATCGTCTTCGCGTTTTCCAGACGGCCACGGAGACCTGTGGCTTTTGCAGCATTTCTCTGGGGCCTTAAGTCTAAAAATGCTGCATACATTGGGCCCTTAGGCCCTAAAGTCTATAGATATGAGCGACAGGAGCTATTGTCAGAATTATGGTTACTAAGTGGCCATTAAGGCTGGACGTAGGCGTCCCTTCGGTAGTCTAGTATTCCCAGATGGGAGCCCATGTGCATTAATTACATGGTTGATATTGACTAGCTCACATGAGCTGTAGTCTACACTCCTAAAAGGGGATTATATAGGGGATTATACAAACGACGATTATAGGGGTTATTACGGGGTATACTAGGAGTCTAGGCCCTAAACCCTGAAGCCTAAACCCTAAACCCTAAACTCTAGGGTTCAGGGCTCACATGGAGCCACATTGTTTGGAGCAAGGCCTGGCTGTTTTGTCAGATGATTTGTGAATCTGAGGCAGATCATTCCCTTCGCCGAGGCAAGGAAGAGCCTTTATTTTTTTGCGGTTGAGGGTTGAGGGTTTAGGGTTAAGGATTTACGGTTAGGTTTTTTAGGGTTAAGGGTATCCAAATTTACTGGGTTGCACCAGCAAGTTCATTCCCCTAATCCTCAACCCGCCATTCCTGCATTTAGGTAGTTCAAGCGCGCAGATCCAGACTGCTCTATGTGATGCCAGTGGTCACCGCAGCATGTGCCTATACAGTCCCTGTATAATCCCTAAATACCCCAGAGGCAGCCTCTGTTTTCTTGTCCGTTCCCTGATCCAACAAACCCTGAGTAGCAACACTAAGTTGAACTCTATACAAGCCCTCAACCCTAAACCCTATATATCCCCATAGATCCCTGTTAGGCTCTTGTATTCACCTAAATATTCACCAGAACCTAAACCCCAATCACCACAAACCCTATATATCTTCACAGATCCCTATAGGTCCTTCTATCCCTAAACCCTAAACCCTATACCCTAAACCTCTATTATATATCCACTAGAACCTAAACCCCAATCTGTATTGCAGTCCTGGCTCACGGGAATGCACAGCACGAAGGACGCGGATGGATGTGGGGTTTGGGTTTCAGGGTTGTGGGATTTGGGCTTTGAGGTTTAGGTTTTTGGCTTTAGGTTTTTGGGTTTAGGTGTCAGGCTTGAGGTTTTAGGCTTAGGGTTTAGGTTTGGGCTTTAGGTTTCAGGGTTTAGGTTTTAGCCTTTAGGTTTTAGAGTGGGTTGTAGGGCTTGGGGGTTTGAAGAAGTCTGGGCTGTTTGCATCCTTTCCTGTCCATGTAGCGGTTTGGGGTTTTAGGGTTTAGGGTTTAGGGGTTGTATAGGGCGAGTTATGTCTGTATCGTTTATGATGTAGGGGTTATACATGAGGGTTCTAAAGGGACATCTAGGATATAGGATCATTTAGGGCTGAACTGACTATGGATAGCATCGCTTTAAAGCGCCATGCTGTCTACACCCCAAACCCTGAACCCTAAACAATGAATCCTAAACCCAACACCCTAAACCCTGAACCCTGAACCCTAAACCCTGAATCCTAAACCCTGAACCCTAAACCCTACACCCTAAACCCTAAGCAAGGACTACCTGTGGATTCGCGATGGCAAGGCCATCTGCCCTGTTCATGCCTTCAGCGCTATTGTTCGCCATGTGAGGTATAGTCTAAACCCCTTAAAGGTGGGCTATATAGGGGGGGGTATATAGGGTATATGGTATAGGGTTTAGGGTTATATAGGAGATTCTATAGTAAAGGTTTAGGGTTTATATGGGATTATATAATATAGGCTTTAGGGTTTTGGTTTTAGGGTTTGAATCCTTAAGCGGGGATGATGTAGCGGGTTGTATAGGGGTTATTAAGGGGGATACTTGGAGTTTAGATTATGGCTCGTGTGTTGATACATGAGAAGGTCCTGTGACTTATCGGTTGTTGGTAGGGAATGGAGGGTCGGATGCGTATTGTAACCCTGAATAACCCCCATCATGTGGTGTCCAAAGTCTGCTGTTCCTCTATGCCCTACAAACAACCAAAAGGAAATAGAGCAGCGCAAACAGCAATGTGTGCTAGCTATTACTACTACTATTCCTATTACGATTACTATTACTATTATTATTATTATTACTATTGCTATTACTATTAGTATTATTATTATTATTACTATTACCATCACTATTACTATTACTCTTACTATTATAGTATGCAAAGAGCGGCTCCCAGGTCAAAGCATCATACATGCAGATTGACGTCGACTTCGAGGGCTATGCTGACACCTCGCCAAGAGCTTACTGTGAAGCACAGCGTCGACGGTACAGATCATGTGATCCGTAGTCTAAACTCCTTAAAAGGGGGGTTATGTAGGGAAGTAAATAGGGGACTACTATAGGGGAGATTGAGGGGGATACTAGGAGTTTAGGGTATACCCTAAACCCTAGACCCTCAGAGGAGATGGCTTGTATGGAGCTCACCTACTGGAAGTTTTCACCATCAGAAGCTTTGGTGCTCCAGATAGCCAAAAGTAGGTACCACTTGGGGGGTTCCCACAAATCAGGGGTACCTTTGTGGGGGCTGGTATATTTGGGTCCTCATATTTGGCAAACTTACCATTTATTTGGGGAACTTACCATTTACAGACTTCTGGGCCCATTTGGTTTTCCATTCTTGGTCATTGGCACTTATAGTACATTACCTGACCTGTCCCTAATCCCTAAACAGCAGGTTCCATGTTCTTTTCCGTCACACCTCTAAAAGCTAAATTCTAAACTCCCTAGAGGGGGTTATATAGGGGATTATATAGGGGAGTGTGATAGGGGTTATGATTATGAAGGGGATACTAGGAGTTTGGACTATGGCTCGTATAACCCTTTTGGGGTGCAGGCGGCTCCACCCTGTCCCGATACTTAGGTCAGCCATCGAGTACAAAAAGCTCTGGGACAAGCAACTCGATGCAAAAGTTGGCTGCGCCAGTTCCAAACTAAATTCCTAAACCCTGAAACCTAAACCCTAATCCCTAAACCCTGATCCCCAAACCCTGAAATCTAAACCTTAAATCCTAAACCATACTTGAAAAGCTGGTCGTATGCTCCACCTGGACCTTGAATGATAGCCCAAAGCCCATAAACTAGGCACAAAGAGCATTATTCTACGTTTGGGGTTCAGGTACCTAATATAGCCCCGGTGTATTCCCTACAGCCCCTGTTGAAGTGACTTATTCGCGGGACGTAGCAAGTGTATACTTGTAATTCAGGTGGACCCCAACCCTCTAATAGTGACTGTAAGGGATAGTAGGGAGTATGTTAGGGCTCTGTTATATTCCGCTTATACGACTATTACAGGGTGGGGGGGTCCTCCCAACTTCTAATTCTTGTAAGCCACATAAAGCCCTCATGTCCGAAACTCCTAAACCCTGAAATCCTAAACCCTAAATCCCCAAACTCTGAACCCTAAACCTACTCACCAGGCCCTGACCCTCCAAGCAGGTACCTGGAAAACTTCAACTTGGATGCCTCGATCTACACGAAAGGAGTCCGTGCCTCTGGGTTACGGCTCAGGGTTTTGGGGTTTAGGGCTTAGGGTTCTGGGGTTTAGGGTTTAGGGTTTAGGGTTTAGGGCTAGGGCTTGGGATTTTCATCAACAGTAGGACCACTTCAAAATCTGAAGCTAAGGGCTACCGACCAGGCTAACGAGTCTTAGCTTGTTCAATGGACGTATGGTAGTCGATCAAAAGTTCCTGTTCCCAAAATGGCTAAAACTACATGTGTCCTTATCGACCTACCTAATCCCTAAATAGTTTCCCCAGCTAGATGGACCCCCCAAATACCACCTAGTTCCGATTGCGACGTGCTTTCGCAGCACAGAATGAGTGAAGAGCACGACACCCTTCCTGGATACGAAGAACGCCTTTCGCGACACAGCTCTATGACTTCGGCTTGATGCTTGGTTTATAGTCCCCCTTAAGTAGTTTTGAGATTATGGGGTATATGGGGATCTTATCATAATATTACCCACAACCATATTCTATCTACTTGAGGGGACTATATGGGGTTCAGGGATTTCTTAAATTAAGTTCCTGGGGTGCAGTGACCCATGATGACAACCTGCCAAAAATTACTTGAGGAACTGACTGATGAGGCAGTCTGCCTGCAGACTCCTTTCTCATGGCCACCCGCAAATGCAAAAGTACGATTATTTACAGGATGGTGATGGCAATGGCATACTGCTTGTAAGTAGGGAATGAGGGAATAGATTCCATTGCTATCTCTATATGAGCTATAGTCTAAACTCCTTAAAGGAAGCTTGCATAGGGGATTATATTGGGGACTACTTTAGAGGTTATTTAGGGGGATACTAGGAGTTTAGACTTTAGCTCATATAATGTATTGCCTTCTTCCCTACTAACCCCCAGTAAGCTGAGGCGTGGCACACTTCCAGCTTGTGGGTGCGGGCCGAGGCCCGACAGTTCCATTCGCCCCAGGCCAAAATCCAGTACCTGAGATGCGCATGCTAAGGCCAAAGTTACCCAACGCCCGAGGCCCCTACCAGTTTGGTGGCATGTTATTTTGGGTATACTTTAACCTTCAGTATAGCATAAGAGAAGATCCTCCGTTTGGCTATAGTACTTTACAAGAACAATCTAATCACAACTTCGTTTCGTGGCTCAACCAACCAAAAAGGGGTGCTCAGTTGTACCCTAAACCTGCCAGGCCCAGTCAGAACTCATCTCCAGCACGATCTTGACCATCGCACCTGGCCTGGTCATACAGGATATATTAATATTGGTTTAATGGAAAAGAAAATGGAAACTGCTATGAAGTATTTTGGAGTTATATAGGGATAATGGCAAAGAAAATGCAGACTACCATATGGGGGTTTTGGGGTTCATCGCGATCTGGCAATTGCCAGACATGTCCCTAAGGGTCCTCTTAGGCTTATATTGCGGTTATATGGAAAAGAAAATGAAAACTACTATAATGGATCATGTATGTAAATGGAAAGAATACCAACTTGGGGCCCCAAAGTCTCTGAATATGACCTACCTACATTGGGCTATTTGGATTTTTAGGGTGTGGTGTAGTTATTTGAAGTGCATAATTCTATTTCATTTTCCATTAACCCCATATAACCCCATATAACCCCAATACAACCCCAATATAACCCCAATAGAAAGGTCTGCATCCACGCAGATGCCACCTTTTCCAACATGCGGGGAGGAAGACAATTCTTTCGCTGAAGTAACAGAATCAGCATGTGGATTTCCCAAATTTAGGTCCTTTTTTGGTCTCCATAATAAGGACTACAGTATTTTGGGATCTATGTCGGGGTCCCCCCATTTGGGGCTTTTGCACGAATTGTGGAAATCTGCGGTGAAGTTTTGGACTACAGGCATTTCGAAGTCCCAGAAGACGAACGCCCGCATAGTAGTCATATTTGAACGCCCCCATTTGATATCTGAAGGCATGAATTTAGATAATCCCGTGTAATCCCTCCCTTTAAACACGACCTGAAAAGTATATGCCCTAAACAATATGGTTCCATTTCCTTTTGTATTTCGTGGTCCCCCTGATTGAGGTAATTGTGGTCGCGCTGGCGCTGCTGGGCATGCTCGTACGCCCTGCACATTAATTACCTCAAGCTGTTGCCGCAGCAGCTACGTTGGATACCAATAATCCTACATAACCCTAAGTGAGTACCTTATCTCGTGGAAATTATGGTATTATGGTATACAAAGGTAATGCAGGATGTTTAGCATAAAGGGTAGGAGTGATTGTTGCAACAGTTTTGCCTCTCCTGCTGGGCTCTTGGCCTTCTAGGGTTAAGGGTTAAGGGTTAGTAGTAGTCCTCCGTTCGTTCCTAAGCTGTTCGGAATCATAGAGGCTCTGTTCCATGTAGTTGTCCATAATCTTTTCCATTTGATCCTGGATTCCTGCTCACGACAAGCTCTTGACCCCCACCCCACACCCTAAACCCTAAACCCTAAGATTTTAAGGGCTCCGTAGATTCGGGAAAGGTTCAGATGTTCTGGCCGAGCGTGCGTGAATTCGCAGACTTTTAAAATCTGTCGGCCTTTTTGGATGGCATTTTAGGAAATGCTTACAAAAGGATTTGATTAAGATCTTTTCGGCTTTCATTAAAGACCTTTGTTGTTTCAAACGCTGCCTTGTTGGGAATATCTTGAATTCTGAATCCTACAAGGTAGTTTCCCTAAACCAGGGGACTCCAATACAGATCCAAAATATTACAATCCTTATTATTGGGACGCCCCCCCCCCCCCTCCCCCCCCCAAATAAGGCACCTCTAATTTTGGGAAACCCTAATCCCTAAGCCCTATGTACTCCGCTATATAACTTTGGGACATAGTTCTTTCCTTGCAATCGATAGCCCTGCCAAGCCAAGCAGCAAGCTGCAAGACTTTAGGAGCTTGAACTAGGCGGCTATATAGGGGGCCACTGCAGGGTTTAGGGCTGAGGTGGCTGTATAGGGGGTATATAGGGGGTTATATAGGGATAATGGAAAAGAACATGGAAGCTACTGTAATGGGTTATACAGGGTTTAGGGGTCCAAACCCTGATCCTCGAATGCTATTCCTCAAACTCCAATCCCTCAACCCTATACCCTAAATCCGATACCGTAAACCGTATACCCTAAACCCTATACACTTAATCCTATACCCTAAACCCGATACGCTAAACCCTATACCCTAAACCCTATACCCTAAACCCACAGCATGCCAGATCTTCACACGGGACTGGAAGCTGTCAATGCTAGTGGTGGCTTCTACCTTGCTGGCCGGCTTCGTAAGTTTGGTTTAGGGGGTTTAGGGGCTTAGTGCTTAGGGTTTAGGATTTAGAGATGAGTATTTGGGTTTAGGGTTTAGAGTTTAATATTGGGGTTCAGGGTTTACCTTTTGGAGTTCAGTATTTGGTTCGAGGGTTTGGGGAGTTATGGTTCAGGGATTAGGGTTTGCTGGTTTTGGCAGCCTGAACTATTTAGGTGATAGATAGAGGATGAAAAGGGAGAATTACCAGAATGGAGAATCAAATGGACATGGCCATGGAACATGACGTAGAAGCCAGGGTTATATGATGTTATACTAGGGAGTCATGGGGTTTAAGGAACTTAACTTAAACTACCATTATGGGGAACGCCCCCTTGTTTACTACACTCATGATTAAGTTCTTTAGTAGCAACTCAGTAAGCACCTTCGGGTAGGGCGGGGTGAACTTGCGCCGACATGAGACTCCAGGATGTCCAGAAGGAGAGATACTGTATTTCCTGCAGGCTGCTTACGCCTCCGGGTACAAGTACATGAAAGTAGTGACCCATATACGCAGTGTCTTGGCGTCTGAAAGCGCCTACACTGGCAACATATCCTCACCGTTGGCTCGTATCCCGGCACCTTTCAGACAGAACAGTCGAACACACCTGCATATGTGAAGGTGGGTTGAGCTGCCTAGCTCTAGGTTTCTCCTCCTCGTAGGGTTGGTTTAAATGTCCTTGTAAGCAAGGGAGCAGTGGGAATACACTTCCTCAAAGGGAGATCCTAACCAACAACTGACCCTCCTTTGCAAAAATGTTGGGGAGGAAAAGGTATTTTGAGCAACAAATTGTAACTAAATGGGGACAGTCAAGATCCCAACGAAGGGTCATGGCCGTTCCTGAGGATTCCACACATATCTTCAATATCTTCAAGACGTGATTTGATTTGGAGTTTCGATAAGTAGGGCGCCCCTAAATAGATCCCAAATTGCTATGATCTGCAAAAAGGGGGCCATGTTTTGAAAAAAAATGGAACCTCCCAAAACTTGCTAGTGGATTGCATTATCTTTTTTACTTCTTCGCACCACCTGCCAGCTCACGTGCCGCCCTAAACCTAGACCCGAAGCCCCTAAACCCTAAAACCCCTAAAACCCCTAAACCCCGAAAACCCCTAAACCCCTAAAACCCCTAAACCCCTAAAACCCTAAAACCCTAAAACCCCTAAAACCCTAAAACCCCTAAAGCCCTAAAACCCCGAAAATCCCAAACCTCCAAGCCCGAAACCGCGTCGCAGGTGATTTTTGCCCTGGCATGGTTCATCGTGATTGTCATGGGCTGGCCGTGGGGGCCCTCAGACTTGTTGTAAGGGTCCGAGTACACAACAGAGTAGTATTTTATTTGGGGATATTATGGTACCCAATATAGAGTAAGATTCCATCCTCTTTTTGGGGTATAGTATTTTAAATAGGGAATAGAATCTTACTGGGTTTAACCACAAAAAAACGCTACTCAACAGGGTTTAGGGTTTCGGGGGTTTAGGATTTGGGTTTTTGGGCTTTTGGAATTTAGGGATAAGAGGCTTTATGGATGTTATCCGCCGATAATGGAGAGTCAAATGGAATGGAAATGGAAAATGAAAAGGAAACTACTTTGTTACTTGTGGTTGAGCATCACCCTTAGGGTCCAAATACCCAAATAAGGGGTTGTAGGTCCCCAATAGCGTAATCTAAAGCGAATGCTGAGGGTTTAGGGTTTAGGGTTGCTCCACAGCCTGGATTTGCACCAGGATTGGTCCAATCGAAGTGATCGCGCTCATCGTGTTCATCGGCTACGCCTAAAGCTCAGACTGTTTGAAACCCAAACCCTGAGAGGCACTAAACCCTAAAGTGCCTGAAACACCCTAATGCCCCAAGCCCCGGTTATTGCCATTGTTTTGCCCTCGCCAAGGCAGTGACCTACTCCCTCCACATCGCTCACAGGCCCGTCTCACCTGCAGAATGCGTGTACAGGCAGCCTTCAATCGTTTCATTGAAAGCAGACATGAGGCCCCCAATAACGCCCCCCAAAGTACTGTAATTTCTCGAGTCCATTTATGCAGAACCCCAAAAAGTTGGAAAACTCTTACTTGGCTTCTATAACCCATATATAACCCTTATATAACCCTTATATTACCCGAATGTAACCTTAATATAACCCCAATATAGCCCTATAGTCCCCCTTAAGTAGATAGAGTATGGGGTATATGGGAATCTTATTATTATATACCCAAAGCCATATTCTATTTACTTAAGGGGGGCTATAATTCTATGACAGGTATGGCAGCGCGGACTCTCAGGAGGCGCTCGCGGACGTTTCGCCATGCACTCGGCCCTTCCTTGCTCTAAGACGGAAATCCAAGGCTTCGAAACTCCACACTCGGAAGAATCCAGAAGTACCCACTCTACCCAATAAGAAGTTCAGCCTCTATTCCTATACAGCCCCACATAGCCCTACATAACCCCTGTGTGGTAATGATTGGTGACTTTTTTATTTAGGTGGACCCCTCACCCTGTAATTAATAGCGATTATAAGGGATAATAAGGATTATATTGGGGTCCTACTAATTATATTCCTATTAATTATACCACTATTACAGGGTGGGGGGTCCTCCTAACTTATTATCTCTGGCATTGGGATTTTTACCTCAACCTCAGGGACCCGGACATCGTGCGCTTCGTGCGCACCGTCTTCGCGCTGGGCTCGATAGGCCGCGCTGCCCTGGGGTGTGGAGCTCAGCTGACTTCACCTCAAACAGGCTCATGTGGTTTAGAGTTTACTGGGTTGCGGTGAGGGAACTTAACTTAAGTTACCATAATGGGTGTATGTAGCAGATAATAAGGTTGCCCCAATATAGTAGCTTAAATTCAGTTCCTTAACAGCAGCCCAGTTTAGGGTTTAGGGGTGGATTTTTGGGGAGGAGGGAGGAAGTCAAACCTTGCACCTAGGATATCACCATGTGGGACCTAAATAGTTACCCGAAATTATGGGGAATCAGATGGAAAAGAGCTTAGATGGTGAATTGGAGGCTCTGTTTATACAGGGGGCTTATAGAAACCGTATTTCATAAACCTACATAATTCACCAACATCATGGGAAACTGTGTTCATTCAACATTGCGGGTCCCCAACCACATCGAAGCCTGAGGATTTAGGGTTTAGGGTGAAGTCATCGCCGCTGCCAGAAGTCACAACAACATAATCCTATACTGCCTTCACAGGGTAGCTTGAACACGGCTTTGGATTTGTAAAAGCCTTGATTTCTACATAATCCCTATGAAGCCACAAAGCATTTCTAAGATACGACCCCCCCAAACCTGCCTTAGCATGGTATTCCCCAGCGTAAAACGTGCAAGTGGTGCTTCTGGTAGCCCTTTCCTGACTGGGGCCTTTTCGGACGCCTTAGATATCCCTATATAGATTGCAATGTATCCCCAGGGATTCCTACGGACATCCCTCCATATCCCTCCATATCCCTCTGTATCCCTATATAAATCCGTATGAAGCCCTATATCTCGGGATGCATATCCGTACATATTTTTGTATAAAGGTGCCGTGCAATCCCTGGACAGGCCTTAAGCTTTGTAAGCCCTAAACCCAAAACCCTAAATTAGGGGGTTGGGGTTTAGGGTGACTACCTTGCCCCCCTAGTATGGGCCCTTAATCCTCGAGATACTTACATAAGTATTACATACATACCTTATAAAGCCCTACACACCCAAGTAAGCCAGGGAACAGCTAGGGGGCCCACATGTTAGGCTCAGGGTTAGATTAGGACCTCAGATTTAGGGTCTAGGGTTCAGGGTTTAGTTAGGGTCTAGAGTTTAGGGTTTAGTTTAGGATATAGCTTGTATAGGTTTTAAGATTTACGTTGCGGGTTTAGGGAGCTCAAGAAACAGCCAGAATCATTGTAGGAGTGCCGCGACAACGGCGGGCTGCTCCATATTCCTGCTCTTCTGCACGCTGACCATCTTCCAGAAGCTGGGAGGCGCTTTTCGCTGGGCCTAGGGTTTAGGGTTTTGTGCTTGGTGGATGATGTCGAGAATGTTTGCCATATTGAAACCAAATATGTGGCAATTGTGTTTCTTATTGTACCAAGACCCAGAACAAATTCACGATTGCAACATCAGTTTGAAAACCGAGTATCGGGACTGAATTCCGGAGTTGGGTGATGATTTGGGTGGCCGATTGAGGCTCAGCTGACATCATTATCATAGGGATGCCGTTTTACTTTTTTGAGGGGCCTTACAACCCAAACCCTAAACCCTTAAACCTTCGAATGCTTATCACTTAAAGGCACGAGGGGTACACCTACTTTGAGACCCCCCCACCGACCCCGAACCCTAAACCCTAAACCCTTACCCCGAATCGTAAACCCCACTGAAAGCCCTAAAGCCTGAACCCTAGCCGCTTTTGGCTGCATGGCAAGGCGTGGTGCTGGTGGTCACAATCATGTCCATTGGGGTGGCGCTCATCCCGCTGCCCGGGGCACTTCTTTGGGCGGTTGCCTCGGGGGTGAAGCCATTCTGCCGGCAGATCTTAGAGTCTTAGAAGAAAAGGGATCCCATATTGCATTGCTATGCATTTGTATATAGCTTTTTCTCACGATTATCATACGTACTTTATTGTGACCGTTTTCTTACATGATGAAGAACGACGGGCCTCCTCAACACGCGAATGCCGGACAAATTGTTGGTCTCGATGGTATCATGCGTTCTCTTTCGACAGAGCCCAATTATACCCCTTAATCGAGGAACATAGATGCAACGATCTTCAGTGACGCTAGGATCCGTAACAGGGTTTAAGCACTTTTATTGTTCATGGAAACTGGGCTCGCTGGCTACATATGTTGCTGTACGCCTGCTTTTGCTCGAGCCGATTGAATGACAGGCAAGTTTGCCGGTACGAGGATACAGGGGCCTTCGATGTGTGTGGATGCCGGAGAAAGTAGTACATGCGTGGACATAGCGAACGTCCTTGTATTAGAACTGCCAATCATCAAAGTATGAGGTAGCCAATCAATCAGCTAGATTCTTTGTTTCAATGCTACAGTCCCCCTCTTAAGTAGATAGAATATGGCTTTGGGTATATTATAACAATAATATCCCCATAACCCCATACTCTATCTACTTAAGGGGCCCTAAACCCTAAACCTTATATGTCCTTATATAACCCATTATAGTAGTTTCCATTTTCTTTTCCATTATCCCAATATAACCCCAATATGACATAAGCCTAATATTCTATCTACTTAAGGGGGACTATAACCTGAATATATACCCTACTATAATATAGTAGTTTCCATTTTCTTTTCCATTATCCCTATATAACCCCAATATAACCCCAATACCTGTATATAACCCCTATATAACCCCTATAATTCATATAGTTTCCATTTTCTTTTCCATTATCCCTCTATAACCCCCAAAAAGGAGGTAGCAGGTTGCCTGAACAGACATAACTTCGTGATCATGCACGCGGCTCGCGGGCGGCTGGCGTACGGCTCTCGCCAAAGCATGCTGCGACTCTTCACCCGGGCCTTTATCGACGATGAGTGGCTGCTCCAAGGGGTGTGGTTTAACCTCCTCACCACGCTGGGCTGCGTTCATTCCATGATGTTCGGAACTTTTCACATGGACTTCTTCATGCAGCGTGGCCTCACTGCCCTGGAAGTCGCTGCTGTACATAGCTTCTTCTCCATATGGAACCCGCTGAATGACATTTTTGCTGGTTTGCTGGTTGATGAATTTGTCGCACGTGGCTGCGGCTCCCGGCTCCAGCTGGCCTTGTGGGCCAACGTGGGCTATGCAGCAGCCTCCTGGCTCACCTTTCAAGACTTCTGGGCTCTGCCCGTTTGGCTCCAATATGCGCTTGCCATCAGCTCCTCAGATGGCTTTGCGGCCGTGGCAAGCGCCGTGAACGGCCTTGTGATTATCGAGCAGACAGAAGAAGATCGCCAGCGCATTCAGATCCAGCGGATAAACTCCCTCTTTGGGTGTCTCGAGTGGCTCGTCATGGCCTGTGCCTACCTGCTCTGGGATGCAAAGCCCTCAAAATGTGGGCCTTTCAGGAGCTATTTGGCCTTTGTCTGCCTCCCTAAGCCCTTAACCCTAAACCATGTGCGCCCTTCAGGAGCTACCTGGCCTTTGTTTGCCTCCTTTCTGTAGCAACCACAGCGCTGGCAGTTCGTGGCCTCCGAAAGTCTGCTTTGACGTCCAAACCAAGCCGTGGCCGCCAAAGCGAATCGCTGTGGCAGCGCCTGCGGCCCTTCCTCCGCGCCCGGGCGAAAGATTCGCTAGAAAGTACAAAGATTGTGGGCTATTTTTTTATGATGACTATCATGGTTATTACAAAGAATTTCGGATTACTATGATTCTTACGAACTTACTATGGTTATCATTCTTATTCTTAACATCATTACCACGGCTATATGGATTTTTGCAGGCTTTAGCCATGGCATGCTAGTCGGGATTCTCATTCTGAGACTTACTGGTGCCTAGTAGGGAAAGAGGAAAGATAATCCCCATATAGTACATTCCCGTATTCCCTACTAACCACCAGTAAGGAGAGGTGCCCTTGAACGTTTACATCCAACAAATCCAAACCCAAAGATCCCAGCCCTCGTTACCCGCCTGCGAGAACAACTCCTTAAAAGGCGTTCTATAGGGGATCATATAGGGTTTAGGGTTTAGAGGTTATGTGGGGATAATGGAATAGAACATGGAAACTTCTATTTAGGGTTTAGGCTTTAGGGTTTTGGGTTACATGAGCCATAATCTAAACTCTTTAAAGGGGGGTTGTATGGGGATTACATCGGGGAGTATAGGAAATTCAAATGTAAAAGAAGATGGAACATGAAATGCACTCTGAATTTATACCTAAACCCTATTAACCCTAAAGGGCCTAAACCTACACATCTTATATAAGGCTTCACGCAGCCCAGGCACAGTGCAAAAGCACAGGAACTTCTGGCGCTACGTCCTCTTGACCGCGGCCCTTGAGGCAGAAGTCATATTCTTCCGCCAGTTTGATGCCCCTTGCCTGCCAGAAGGGAAGTGGGTAGTTCCCAAAGTTAGAGTCCCATTTTGGCTAAATGTGAGGTGCCGTAATATAATCTATCACCCAAGGAGCCCATAGTTTTGAGAATAACCTGAATAGCGGGGCGTGTTTATCGCTGTCTACAGTACTGAGTCAGCTGTGGTGCTCTGTCTTCTTGCCGGATTCTGTGCCAGTGGGGGTATGTGCTCTAAGCACCGGATCCTCAACGGCCTTGCCAGGAAAAACCCTAAACCCTAAACCTTGCATCCGAAACCCCAACCCTAAACCCTAACCCCCCAAATCCCTGTCCCAAAATGACCATGCCCTGGGCCTTGATATGACCTAGGTCGTTCTCATACGCGTGCTGCTGACTTCCTGGCCCTCTGCATCGAAATTGCTGCTGGTTGTTTGCGACCCGCTTTGCGGCACGCTTTCCTTTGCCCTGACCTGGGTGGCGGAGAGGTGACCAGGGAGCATCTCAATAGCAAAGTCAAAATAACGCTACAATACTGCAATAAGAAAAAAAAGGCACTTTAGCGATAATGGGTACATAATATAATACCAGAACCAGAATATTGGTGATATAACAATACTGACATGACAATATTAACAATGCAACGCGGGATTCCAGAGGATAGGATATGTAGGGGACAGCTTAATTCTTGAGGTTTGTGTGAGGGTTGCGCAAGGCTCACGTGACTCAACTTCCTCCTTCAACAAGGACCCTAAGGGTCCGAAGCATCCAAACCTACAGTTCCCCGTAAGTAGATGGAATATGGCTTTGGGTAAATGATGGTAAGATCCCCATATACCGCATATTCTATCTACTCAAGGGGGACTACATTATAGCATTTGGGACCTGGGCCCTCATCATATGGATACTTGGATCCTCTACGGGAAGGGGACCAACAACACTCTTCCCTCAGCGGAGTCCGGGAATCCTGTGAGGCCTCATATGGGCATTTATGGTGTCAGCCTCATTGCGCTGAAAGCCCGAATGTTAGTGGCCTGGCCAGTTATGCAAAGCTTCTGGTGCCACGGATTCTGAGAGAATTTCAAGGGATCTGCAGTTTTGGTGTAGTTGGTGGTCGATGCAAGGCTGGACCTGAACTGAAGAGCGGTTTGCTGCTTCCGGTTTTTGATCAATCTTGCTAGAGATTTCTGCATGTATATTATATCGGTTTTGTCTTGGTGCATCGTGTCATCCTGGTCCATATAGATGCCGGCAAAGCAGCCGCCATCGGATTCTCGCCAACGGGGTGGCCTGCGAAGTTACTACGTTTGTTCTGCTGTCTCTGTTTTGCTGCAAGTCGGTTGTAGAGGTGTTGAGTTGATTAGGTGGACCCCCGACCCTGTAATAGTGACTATAAGGGATTATGAGGACTATATTGGAGTCCTATTGTATTCCTACTATACCACTATTACAGGCAGAGGGGTCATCCTAAGGCGTTGACATCAGAATGGAAGCTTAAGGAACACACCACCTTTAAAGGTTTGCGCCGTGCTTCTCCAGCTTGTTTTCCGGACATTTTGAACTTGTCAGGTAGCCTGTTTTGATGACCGTTGTCGTTGGTAGCAAATCCTAGAGTATCTGCGATCCTGTGCAAGATGCACTGGGCTGGTCGGAGGGCCTTTGAGGTCTTAGACTGGCTCACAACAAGTGATCAACAATTTCAGCAAATTCCTAGCTTATCTTGCCACATTCAGTAAGACTACAGATTCGATTCCAATTGACAGCTAACTTGCCCAGGTATGTATAGCAGCTGCGCTGGTTTTGGTGATGTTTCGATTGCTCTCGCCAGAGGCCGTGCATGTTCTGGAAACTAGCCAGCCGAAAGATATTTCGGGCTTGGGACCAGATTCACAGAGCAAATCCCCAGGATGTTCATTGCCCTGTGTTGCGTATACGGCCCCGAGACTAGACTGTCAATTACTTGGTGAAGGACCATCACCCAAAATCTGATGTTGAATAGTGGAGGTTGAGGAATCCAGCTAGAGAACGTCCCTCCGCCAGGCAGAGAGCAACGATGTCTTCCAATCAAATCTCCTCATGTGCTTCGCTTGCAACTTGCATTGCGGGATACCTCCAAGGAATCTGCCCTAAATCCTGAACCCTAAACCCTAAATCCTATGGACCCTATATCTGGTTATCCCTATATTACCCTTATTGTGAGATACCTCAAAGGAATCCTTAGCTTGAGGCTGCCCTTTCCAATTTGTTTTCGAAATAGGCTTCCCAAGCGAAGTTGCCTTGGAGACAGGGACATCTGTGGAATTAAGGCGTGCTTGATTAAGAAAGCTCCAAATTACTGAAAGCAAAGTTAAGACTTAGTAAGTAGGTCAAGAACGGGGATAATTGGGGTTACTTTGGGGGCTTACAGGGGTTATAGGTAAACTTACTCAGTCGCCCTGACCCTCCAAGTAGGGACACCTATCTAGATGCACCCTTGAGAAGCATTGTCTACAATACACCAAATCACGCGCTGGATCGTCCAAAAACCTTCGGCGCACCAAAGCCGTACCCTAAACCCTAAGCTGCAGCCGGAACATTTTGGTTCCAAGAAACCTAAGCCGTGTGTGGAGGTCCCTGTTACTGGGCTTGCTCATGGTGGCTTGCCGCGCTTCTACACGACCAGCCACCTCTTTGGGTGGCATTGTTTTCGCCTCTGTGATCCAGGTCGGGTTTAGAGTTTGGGGTTTTGAGGTTTACCCTAAACCCTAAACCCTAAACCTAAAGGGTTTTGAGGTTTAGGGTGGTGCAGGGATGGAGGAGATCTTGTGAATAGAAAATAGCTTCCTAGATACGAATTTCACCCCTGCATGGGACTTTTGAAGTAGTTTTGTATCGTAAGTATGCGCCTGTAATTAATGGAATCTATAATCAATCCCTGCAAGCCTTAAACCTCAAACCCATTGTTGTACCTAGAATCCTTCATCAACTCCCCCTACAATGGAACCTATCATCCCTCTAAACCCTAAACTCTAAATGGTACCTATGATCCCTCCCTTGACGTCCCCTTTACGCACCAAAAGAGATGCAGGAGCACAGCTTGATCCTGGAGGAGCAAGCACGCCACAAAGGCTCCGAAGATCTGGGGGGGTAGTAGATAACAAGGGAATATGTTATTTAGGTATCTATTCATACATGTGAGCTATAGTCTAAACTCTTTAAAGGGGGATTATTTAGGGGAGTTTTATCGGGGGTATTAAGGGAGATACTAGGAGTTCAGATGATGGTTCACAAATATATATATATATATACATGTGTATATGACCCTAAACCCTGGACAGGGATTATATAGGGATAATAACCCTAAACCCTGAACCCTAAATTATATTCCCTTATTCCCGACTAACCGCCAGTAAGCAAAGGCTCCGAAGATTTTCCGCTCTCCGAGACCGCCAAAGACTTTGCTGTGCAGATGCCCGCCGTGAGAAGTAGGGTTTAGGGTTTCAGGGGTTCAGGGTTTTAGGGGTTTAGGATTTTAGGGTTTTCGGGTTTAGGGTTTAAGGTTTAGAGTGTTAGGGATTTAGGTTTAGGCGTTTTAGGGTTTATGGTTTTAGGGGTTTTAGGGTTTAGGGCCTGGGAATTGGGTAACAGTCGTACCAGTCTAGTCACATATGGGTGCTATGTGCGCATATGCAGGGTTGTATAAGGATGTATAGAGTTATACATATTGCTTATAGGGTTGTAAAGTGACACACAGGGTTGTATAGTGACATATAGGGTTGTATAACGATATACAGGGTTATACGTATAGGGCATATAGGGTTGTACCATGACATATAGATCCATGTGTGCCTGCAATAATCCGGGAGAAGCCGACTGCACAGGGAGGAATCGGTATCAGTGTTCACAGTGCTAGTCAGCTCACAGCATGCATGCAACAAACCATTGCGCAAGTAGACGTCAAACATCTCAATGCTATTCGGAGGAGCGCTCCTGATGCTCCAAAGAGTGCGGCAGCGGTCGACGAGGCGCTTTTGGATTTGAAAGCGGTCTGCGGCGAGTGGTAGAATGGACTCCCTGAAGATAGTTTGAGGACGAAGGGTTGCATAGCCCCACCAGCTCTTGAGGCTGCGTGGATTGTTGGATGAGCCCAAAGATTATGCAATCGATGACTACTGGGCTTGAGCTCACAAGTGCCAAGTGCCATTTTCCTGTGGGACGATTGTCTTGGATTCCGATGCACTCTGAACTGCCTTCCCGAGAGTTTGTGTGCCTGTGCGCCATTTCAACGCTGCAGAAAGGCCGGCAAGTACTGGATGCTCCGTGCGGCACTGGTAAAGCCGCTGAATTCACTGGGCCCCGTCACGGGCAGTGCGGTACTCTCTGCCGGAGGCTTGAGAGGTTGACACTGTGGGTTTCGAATGGTATATTATTAGGGTTATATAGGGATAATGGAAAAGAAAATGGAAACTATAATAGGGTTATATAGGGATAATGGAAAAGGAAATGGAAACTATAATAGGGTTATATAGGGATAATGGAAAAGAAAATGGAAACTATAATAGGGTTATATAGGGATAATGGAAAAGAAAATGGAAACTATTATATTATGATAGGGGATAATTATTGGGGTTAGAGTCCCCCTTATGTTGCTCAACTTCTTTTTTTCTGGATTAAACCCCAAACCCTAAACCCCAAACCCTACCCCCCAAACCCTATCAGTAGTTTCATTCCTCTGGATGATTCCTTCCAACCCTGTCGTCACCTGCAGGCTACAAAGACTCTGAGGGCAGCACGCAGCAGCTAACAGCGCTGAACCTTGGCTTAGATAAGTGGAGCGTCGGATCTTCCATACCGTGTCAGTACTCATGTGAGCTATTGTCTAAACTCCTTAAAGTGGGGACATATAGGGGACTACTATAGGGGTTATTAGGGGGATACTAGGAGTTTAGATTATAGCTCATGTTATAATTCCCCAGGGCTTCAGTTTCAGTTGCCTAAGGCATAAGTTCTGGGTTCTGTATACCCTGCAGCAACATATCCCAGTAGCCCACATTTGGTAGCAGAGAAAACTTGGTAGCACCGACAGCAGAAGCGACAGGAATAGCAGGCAGAACCTGGAGCGAGCTGAAGTCATGAAGCATGTGCAATTTCATTCAGGCTCTTGGCTCAATCAGTCTTAATGCGGAGCTGTACAGCTCCGGAGCTCTATTTCTAGAAGCAGATAGTACGAAACAGTACCTACATTGGGCCCCAAGGTCCATACATGTGATCTGTATTGAGCTATTTGGAGCCCTGGGCAAGACCTTGGCAGCAAGTATCATGGCACAGCGGTTGTCTCGGAGACACGAGTCGTAGTCATATTCCTTGAGCTATGTACTGGCATCCCAAGATGGGGAAGATTCCACGAATTCAGGAGTGAATTGGTTGCTAGGGTGAATTTCCAGCTATCCCTAAAGCCCGAACCCTAATCCCCAAACCTTGAACCCTAAACCCTAAACCCCATACTCCATTCTGAGGCTTTGGTGGACCTGCGCAACGCTTCCTGTCGTCCTGGGCTCAGCTACTTAAAGTAGGGTTTAGGGTTTAGAGTTTACGGTTGTTGAGGTCCCATCAAGGCCAAAAGGTCCATGTAGCTACATAATAATTAGTATAGGGTTTAGGGTGTAGGCTGGGTAGATAGTATATAATTAGGGCCCAAACTCAAAGGTCTACTGTAACTGCTTTGGGGCTCAAGTATATACGTTAGAGCTACATGGACCTTTTGGGGGTTTCCAGGATGTATGACTACTGACGCGCATCTGGTGACCATCGCTTTGATTCACCTCCCTCGACGCCCTCAGCGTTTCGATTTCCAGTGGGCAAAATGGCCCGCCGTTTAGGGTTTAGGGTGTAGGGTTTCGTTTGACATATCACAGCCCCAACTGGCAGGCCTTGCTTGCGCCTCTAGTGATCACTTGTAATCCCAACTTTCGTCGATTCCATGCATCCTTCTTTCGTGGAGGGCGCATAACCAAGAACCCTAACTACTTGGTGGTTTGTAGGGAATAGTGGAATGTACGATGTAGGGACTATATGGGGGCCGTCCTAAAACCCTTGT
>CAJNIZ010032079.1:141-11978 GCA_905231905.1 Symbiodinium pilosum | reverse complement strand
TGCCGGCATGGCCACTTCGGAGTGTGCGTGAGGGGAGGAAATGCTTGAGACACGAAATCTTGCCGGGAAACATGCAGTAGCCAGCTCAAGCAGCAAACGCTCATGAGCAGTTCAATGCAAATCGACCTATCAAACTTGGGCAGGCAAGGCTGAGTAGGAGGAGAGGGGGAATGGGGAGGGGGAGAGGGGGGCCCGGGGGGGGATGCAATTAGCCCCTCCGGGGTATTCCTGACCCGTTGCCATCCACGTATGCAGGGGTGCGCCGCCCCGGGCCATACCACTAGGCCATGTCACGCGTTACTTGAACTCCGCTGCAGGTCATGTGCCTGTGCCAAAGATTTCCCGCGGCAATTTGCCAAGGATGGCGAGCTGAGTCATAATGGAGCATTGCAACCTTGCTGGGTTCGAGTCCCGCCGGGGTCATTTTTTGGACCGGCTGTGCCAAAGATTTCCATACCCTGAGTAAAGGATGCTAATCTCCTGGTACTCCGGAGTAGAAGATACTAGTACAGGATACTGGTGCCCCGGAGGACAGGATATTGGTAGCCCGGAGTAAAGCATACTAGTATAGGATACTGGTACTCCGACTGGTACAGGATATTGCTACCCTATAGATCTAGAGACCCTATATATATATACACTTTACGATATATATATATATGGTAGTTTCCCAAAATTAGGGTACCCTAATATAGACCCCAATATACTATAGTCCTTATTATTGGGGCCCCCAAAAAGGGTACCCCTAATTTTGGGAAACCCCCATATAGATATAGGTATAGATATATGTTTTGGGATCCCCGGGCTGAGGATTTCAGGGTGCCCCGATTCTAAGAACCCCCCTCCAAGTGGAGCCAGGATGCTAAATCACCCAAGGCGGAGGACCCGGACTGGAGCTTTCGGTTTTTAAGGTTTAGGGGTTTAGGGGTTAAGGGTTTCAGGGTTTAGTGGTTCAGGGTTTAGGGGTTTAGGGTTTGGGGTCTAGGGCTTAGGGGTTCGTGGTTGAGGGCTTAGGGTTTAAGGGTGTAGGGATTCAGGGTTTAGGGTTTAGGGGTTTAGGGCTTAGGGTTTAGGGGTTCACGGTTTAGGGGGTCGTGGGTTTAGGGTTTTGGGGATTCAGGGTTTATGGGTTTTGGGGTTAGGATTTAGGGTTTAGGGGGTCAGGGTTTAGGGTTCAGGGGTCCAGAGCGCAGCGCAGGAGTTCAGGGGGTCAGGGTTTAGGGATTCAGGGTTCAGGGTTTAGGGTTTAGGGTCTTAGGGTTTAGGGGTGGGTTTAGGGGTTAACGGTTTAAGGGTCTATGGTTACTGAAGTAGAGGGTATATAGGGACATGTAGGGTGATATGTAAGACTTACATAGCAACATATTTAAGGATAAAAGGAAAATATATACACATTATGTATAGGAGGTTATACAGGGATGTACTGGAATTATAGGTGGGAGGTTAGGCAATGACTGGACAAGACAGGAAAAATCAGTATGATAAAGAGCCACACGGAACAGCAAGTGAAACATGAAATGCACACGAGGGTTATTAAGGTACTACGCTGGGATCTATAGGCGAATGGTACAGAAAACGGAGGCTGCAATCTTACCGGGGCTTCGTAGGGAATGTTAGAAAGAAACGCTACTGGGGACCCTAAAGGACGTTGTAGAAACTGGAATACAAGGACCCTGGCAGGTATATGTTATGTTCCTACTCTATTATTGGGGTTCCCTGTTGGGGGTTCCCCATGAGAGTCCTTTCATACCATGAGGATCCATGTCGTCCCTCCTTGCTAACCAGAGGTAAGTTCATGCAACTACGACACCATACTGAGCTGTCATTGTGTCAGAAGAGGTTGCCACAGTTTAGGGTTTCTGATTTCTGCATCTGTTACTCGTGTTTTTTGCTCGTATATCTCTGAGCTGAGGGCATTGTTGCTTGCAAGCTGAAGTCGCAGCGCGGGTATGTGAAGCAGATCTCGATTTCCTTTCCAAGCGTTGAACATCAAGGTAGCTTTGTCTCAACCATGTTGATGCAACAAGCAGGACGCAAGCAAAAAGAAGGAAGCGGAGGTCACGGCGGCTAGAGTCGAGAGAGATACCATTGAACACCCAAGGTTTAGGGTGTAGATTAATCCCTAAAAGTCGATGTACCCAATAACTAAATAGTAAGGAGTTTGGTAATAGCAATTGTAGCACATTTTGTGTGTAATAATTGGACCTTTAGGGAATTTGCATTCTTGCTTCTGCAAGGTTTGCTAGATCTATTGAACCTTAACCCTAAACCCCTAAATCCCCTAAACCCTTTGGTTGTGGGGCGAGGCCTCGCAGCTAGTCGGTGCTCCCAGACATAGCATCGGAGGAGCTATAGTCTAAACTCCTTAAAGGAGGATTCTAGAGGGGAGTATGATAGGGTTTAGGGTTCAGGGGCTGATTCAGGGGGATAGTAGGAGTTTAAACGATAGCTTCAACCTTTTGATCCATCTACCTGACTTTGTGAGTTGCGAGGTTAGAGGGCTCAAGGTCTTCAGTGGGAACAGATCCCTATATGGGGGTTTCCAAAAAAAGGGGTACCTTTCTGGAGGTCCCTATAAAAAGGATCATAGTGTTTGGGGGTCTATATTGGGGTCCCTGATTTTGGGGAACTACCATTTTGCAAGCCCCTACACAGGCCCTGACAAGCCCAATCCTACATTCAATACCAGCCGTTGGTACGGTTAACCCGCAAGGGTTGCAACCTTATTGCCTGGCGACTCCAGAAGGGGCTTAGGGTTCAGGGTTTAGGGTTAAGTTTGGCTGAAAGAAATTCCCAAACCACAGCAATGAATCAAGGTGGTAGACTGATTTCCAGCTACCTGATGCAGGGCTCACTTGTAATACGGGAAGTGCTGTAATGACGGTAGCGGTATTCCGGAATTCGTGGCACAACAGCAAGGCTTGGGCGTCCCCGTTTGTGGATTTTGCACCTGGAAGCTCTCAGCTTACAATCCCATGCCACGGACCCAGTCATCCCCTCCTAAGGGGATTTTGGTATCCGGTATCCTCAATTCGCATAATCAGGGCCGTAAGAGTCATGTGATAGCAATCACATTGGGATAACCAAGCTCCCCAAAGGCATGCTAAACCCCAAACCCCAGACCAAAGGCCCAAAGGGGTTAAAACAAAAAACTAAACACTAAACCAGTTTAGGGCTTAGGGAAGCTCAACAACTGAACGAGATTGACCGTCCTTCGCTGTCTTTGCATGGCAGCTCAAGGGGGTGCTTTCTGGGTTGCACGGATAAGAGCCTTTTGCTATTCTCTAAGGACTTTTGGAGGGACCCCTAATACCTGGGGACTACCAAGGGATATAGGGGTTGTATAATGACTATATTAGGGTCATATATGTTAATGGGATTGAGGATCCCTATTAGGGTTCCCTCCTAAAGTGGCCAGATCTTCCCCCGCTACCAAAGCTTGGACCCTAGGGTTGGGGTGACCAAAATCCTTATGTAGCCTCGGTTTGCATGCTAATTCCCATTTAATTCTCCGCTATGACTGTTGGGGTTACCAAAGTCCCCTTACTATTCACTACCTCCCCAAAGCCTCGCGAGAGCAGATTTATAGTAAACAGGGTCTCTTCTTATGCCGCAGAAGGGAGGGTTTAGGGTATAGGGTTTATGCAAATCCCTAGGGCTCCAGTTACCTAAACAATGGGAACTGGATTCTATATACCCTATAGTTACATAGCCCAGTAACCTACTATTTAGGTAACTGGAGCCCTAGGGGTTTATGCAAAATTATATAGGGTCTAGTCTGAGCGGGCTTTGTGATGTTGCAGGAGGCGAAACGAAAGGAGCTCGCAGCCAAGGTGCGCGACCTGTTGGGATGACCACACGGTTGTTTTGGTTTTAGGGTTTGGGGTTTAGGGTTTAGGGTTTGTTTTGGTTTTAGGGTTTAGGGTTATGGTTCCCCTTGAGTAGAAAGAATGTGGGGTATATGGGGATCTTATTATAACAGACCCAAAGCCATATTCTATCTACTTAAGGGGGACTATAGGGGTGTCAATTTTAGAAGCAGTTTCCCTTTCTGGAGAGTATGTACAGCTGAAAGGGTTTGAGGGGAGTTTGGGTCCAAAAATTGATTGTTGCGACTGTGCAGCGCCTGAGAGAGTTCCTAGAATCACTCATCAGGGTTTAGGGTTCAGGGTTTAGGGTTTAGGGTCTAGGGTTTAGGCTTTTGTTGAAGTAGCCCTAGTATCCTCGAATACTCTAGCTGAGGAAATTCTCTTCAGGAATTTGAGCACGCCCTGAGGACTACCAGGGAAGCCTAAATATTTGCCAATATTCTGGTCCTAGCCTGAAAATGTCATGGTAGTCTCCCTAAATGGGGGGACACCAATATAGACCCCAAAATACGATAGTCCTGACTATGGAGACCCCAAAATGGTACCCTAGGTTTGGGAAGCCCCCATATTGACATTAAGTTGATCGGCCGCATTACGCATTCTCCCCAAGACCTGAGCTCTGATCTTTTTACCGGTTCTTAGTAGGGAATAAAGGAATATGGGGGTTTCCCAAGATTAGGGGACCTTCTTGGGGTCCCAATAGTAAGGATTATAGTATTTGGGGGTCTATATTGGGGTTCCCTTATTTAGGGAAACTACCATGTATACAGGCATTACATAGGGATGTTATTCCCTCAATCCCCACTAGGAACCAGTAAGTTCTGGCCGCCCAAAGCAGCTGGGGGTGCGGTGTTCATGTCCTTTTCTGCCTTTGCTTTTCAAGTTCTGCGCTTACACAGCGCAAGCTACGGATGTTCTCGCCACTTTGGACATCCATGTAGTTAGCCAGACTAGCTCGCTTTCAATATTCACAGCAGTATGAAATGCGGCACGCTGCTTCATGATGTCAGGCCAAGCAGATTGCCGCAGCAAAGGCCGCCATTCACCTTTCCATGTCTGATTTCGGCTGCAGAGACAACTGGGGTTCCCCAACATGAGGGATCCATTTTAGATGTCCCTATAGTAAGAATCATAATGAATTGGGCTCTATGTCGGCTTTGCCATGTTTAGGGAAACTACAAATGATCTTTGCAAAGTTCCTAAATCGACAGATTTCTACGGGAAGTGGAAGCATCAAAGGTGTTTTCTTTCAGAGCAGATTGCTTCTGATAAGTACGTTGATTCTTATTCGTGTCTCTCTCCTACACTTGATTTCAATCCGTCGTAGAAGTGTCCGGAGGGTCCGCCTGCAGTGTCCATGCGTGACATGATGTCAACAACAAAAAAGTCAAGTAGGACCATCTTTTAGTCACATGGTACTTCTAGGCCTATATGACTCTTAATTCTGATGGAGTTTGGGGGGCAATTCTTTTGATGCTAAACATCCTGCATGACCTTAATGTACCAAAATGCCATAGTTCCCAAAGAATAAGGTATTCAAGGTCATGGACCATAAGCCCTAAACATGGATTTTTAGTATCCACCGTTAAGCACATCTTTGCCTTAACCTCTTATGAGCAAGTCGGCGGCTTTTATTTGGAGACGCCACTTTGCCAAAATTATTGGAAGCCTTCCCAGAACACGAGCACGTAGTAATAGTAATAATGTTCGTAGAAATCAGCATACTAATAATAGCAACACTTGTAGTAATAAGAGTCAAAATTCAAAATGGTCACAATAGTTACAATAGTAAGAACAGTAATAACAGTAATAGCAACCATCATAGCACCTTGATGTGTGTTTGTGAACACAGGATATGTGCACTGTCTCTGGGTGTTGGCTTCACTACCTAGATCTCTTTAGGGTTTCGGGTTTAGGGCATGGATGTCCTGAGAAGCCGTCATCAATTCGCTAAGGCTACGTCCCCTAAAGATCATGATCCTTCATCAACATGTGCCAACGCGATGGTCTGTAGGCTTCCAGTAGAATTCCTGTGAGCATCTGTGTGTATCCTTCTCTCTCCCTCTCTCCCTCTCAGTGTGTTTCTCCCTCCATACTTATGTATACACAGAGTGTATGTAATATTTGAGATACTGAACCTGGTAAGGGACCAACAAACATAACATAGCCAAGGTTTGTGTGTCATATCTATAGTTTCCCCGAAAGCCACTACCCCTGATCCAAAGAGGCGTTGCTTACACAGACTCGGGATCCCCGAATGTTTTCAGGTATATTATTGGGATAATGGAAAATAGAATGGAAACTAGTATAACATTGGGGTTATGTTGGGACTATTTAGAGTTTAGGGTTTAGGGTTTAGGATGTTCCCTAATTCGGGATATTTGGGATTTAAACGTCTAAGAACCCAAAGGTTGTGGGAATCTCAGCTTTGCACCTGGAGGCTAAAGCCAAAGCAGCAGCAGGAGGAAAGTGGTTCAGAGTTTAGGTGATTGAGAAGTTGGAAATGATAGCTGAAGCGATAGGAATGACCGGAGGTTCAGGGAGTCAAGGGTAATAGGGTTGTACCCCTGGGTTCCGGGATTTCTTAAAGGGACCCTAGGGGACTACATTGGTTCCTATAAGGGCTATATCAGGGCCACACTGGGGAACCCAAAAGGGAGTCAATCTGTATTGGCCCTCTTCAGGATTAGGGTTCAGGGTTTAGGGGGCTTAGAGTTAAGGGTTAGGGATTAAGTAGGGCCTGGGGATGAGGAAGGAATTAGGGTTCAAGTACTCATGCTCAGCCCCGGGAATGGAGACAAGGATCGCTACAGTGCCCTAAACCCTAAGCCCTAAACCCTAAGCGATAAACTCTAAACCTTACGCACTAAGCCCAAAACCTGAACCCTAAACCCTAAACCCGTGTGTAGTCGCTTCCCTCCACTTTTAGAACGCGGCCTTCCTGGGGGGTAATGTTAAGTCCTCCCTGGCTTAAAATGTATTTGAAGGGAGTTATGGAAGGAATTAGATGCTCCCTCTGTACAAACCAGTATAAAGGCAAGCACTGTTCAGTTAATTCAGATTCCCAATCAAATCCATTGGGCATAGGTAAGTCTACTTCATGAACTCATTCATGCTTTTTTCTTTAGTCAATGAAAAAGTTGATTTCAATGAACTGGGTATTCGGAGATATTAAGATCTCAGTTCCAGCTTAGTTAGTTAGTTAGGTAGTTAGTTAGTTAGTTAAACTAACAAACTAACTAACCCTCAAAAAAAGGTGTTAACTTCAAATATTCCAGTCATCGCAAAGAATCAAGAGTCCGTATTGTTTAAGTAGTCTCGGTTTCGTCTTCATATGAACACCACTATACACACCGTATCAAAGCAGCGAACAGGAAATGCAGAAGACGTCTAACTCTTGTGGTTCTTTTGACCTCAGAATTCAGCGTAATTCGCTCTTAGATGGCCGTTTCAAAAGTAGTGGGGTGTTTGCATGTTAACGGGAGGTGATTCAGCCGCATAATAATCTCTATAATCCTTCCAATCTAAGCATGGGTAACCCTCCCTAAACAAAGAACCCTAAATAGGATCCCCCCGCTCTAAACTCTGTAGGACCCCCTACCCCCGAAGCTTTTTTCTAGACCCTGAACCCGAAGCATTAGTATATACTCTATATATGTATATATGGTAGTTTCCCAAAATAGGGGGACCCCAATATAGACCCTAATATACCATAATCCTTTTTATGGGGACCCCCAAAAAGGTACCCCTAATTTTGGTAAACCCCCATAGACCCATTGTGGACACTTAATTTAAGTTCCTTAACAGCAACCCAGTAGCTTGTTTAGAAGGAGCCGCAAAAGCCGCTGCAAAACCCGTGGAAGGTCAGGGCTTCACCAGGGTTTGGAGGGTTTTTCGGGTTTACGGTTTTGGGGTTTAGGATTTAGGGTTTTTGGTTTAGGGTTTAGAGTTCAAGATAAAGATTTAATGAGCTTGAATATTGGTCTCTACATGCCTGGTATAGTGATAATATCACGTATCATTTATCCCAAGACTTAGTTCCGCTAATTTAGGTCTTCACATTCAGCACAGATTGCCACACTGTCTTCTGGCATGCAGGATTAGAATTGTCCGCTTTGGTGTGTTGATCGGGTTTTTGGAGACAAGCCTGATTTTTGATTAAACATTTTTTCTATGGGATCTTGTAGTCCCCAATCAAGAGTAAGCTTGTATTCTCGTTTTGGTTATAAAGTTGTCAAGAAGAGTAGAGTCTTACCCGGGACAACCTACTTCTATAGTTGGTTTTTATTCCTAGTCTATTGATCGGGGGTAAGTGTCATGAAGCGAATCCCATTTGATGCAGGGGCCTGATTAAGTTAGGTCTTAGGATCCAGGATCCAAGGTTTAGGAATATTGGAAGAACAAATGAGAACGACAACGGCAAACGACACGGAAACTGGCCATATAGAGGGGGTATATAGTGATAGTGACCAATATCATTGTTCTAGATCCCTTCTATACTTGTGGTATAGGATGCCTCAAATAGACTTCATGATGATGCTGGTAAAGTAGTCAGGCTTCTATATAAGCCTTAAACCCTAAACCAATATCAAATTCTGGTAGGCAGGATACCCCTCCGCCCAAACCCTGCCGCTCCTTGCACGTCTCACTTCACTTCAGTGACCTCTTCCAGACTTCCTGCTTGTTAAGTATGGATTCCTTTGGTAGTCCCTATATTGCCTAGAGGTAGTTTCCATTTTCTATGTTTTTCTATTCCATTATTCCTTAACATGATAAACCCTAAAAATTAACCCCAAACCCAAAGCGTAACAGTCCGAAGGCTTGTAACAAAGGTAAATCCTAAACCCGAATTTTGCCCCAGTAAGTAGATTCAGCTGACCTTGGCTCTGCGAAGGTGCTTCGCCAAAGCCGTCGACCCCAGCTAGGCCTGCCAACATTATGTTCCCTTTAAGAGATCAAAGTTAGGGGCCCTTTATACTTTTTGGGGTATGGGATTCCTTATATTTGTGTGAAAAGGATCCTTTTTTCTTCCTAGGGTAATGTGGGCTAAGTTGAAGGGAGTTTAGGTTTTGGAGTTTAGGGTTTAGGATTTGGGCAGTTTAAAGCTGTGCTCTGGGTTATTGCAACCGAATAAGGCAGAATCAAATGGAATAAGCATGAAATCGAAAGTTGGGGTTTATAGGGGTAGATAGAGATTAAGGGTTTAGTAATTGCAACGCAATTCTAGCTGGTACTTCTAACCCCATTCTCAAGTCGCAGAATTAAGTTCTAGAGATTCGATAGTGTAGCTGGGATTGAGGTACTTAGTTCAGGGTTTAGGGTTTAGGCCTAGATGATTCCCAAATTCAAAGCTATTGTCCTAGATTCCTTGTATAGTTGTATTACAGGGTACCGCAGACAGACCTCAAGCTGACATTGGTTATCATTTATGCCCCTACATGACATAACCCTTGTAGACCCCATACAAAAGCCAGTTTCCGTTTCATCTTCCATTCCTTTTCTGTTTGATTCTCCATGCCCCTATACCCTGGAACAACCTAGAAGCTTTGGCTGGCTCAGGGGCGGAGATGTTGGACATGCTTTGTGACGCAGTACCATCCTGAACCCTAAACCCTACACCCTACACCCTAAGGGGCCCCGGACCTGCTCACTGGGCACACCGCCTAACACGGAGCTCTTTCTTTTGGCCAGTTTATCGGCGCGGCTGTTACATGAGAGGCAACAAGTGGTGGTAGCATAGGAGCTATAGTCTAAACTCCTGAAAGGGGGGTTATATAGGGGATCCTAAACTCTAAGCCCTGAACCCTAAACCCAATAGGGGTTGTTAAGGGGGATACCGGGATACCAGGAGTTTAGACAACAGCCCATATGGAGGCAATCCGCAACATTTTGGAGCGAACACATGCTGCACTCACCAGGTTGATGTCCAAGCGCAAGAAGCCGAACCCTAAACCCTAAACCCCTAAACCTTAAACCCTAAACCCCTAAACCTTAAACCCTAAACCCCTAGTTTCGGGTTTAGGGTTTAGGGCTCCGCCATCCCCTTTGGCTTGTATGTGGGGACAGACTGCTTGGGGGGTCAGGGGGACTTAGTAAGTAGGTTAATAATGGGGATAAATGGGGTTACTATATGGGTTATAGGGGTTATTAACCTACTTACTAAGTCTCCCTGACCCTCCAAGTGATACACTCCCGGCGATACACACCCGGCAGGCTCTTAATAATCAGGGAGCCCAATATCCCAGAACTAAGGATTATAACGAACATCACATTAGGTTCCTAGTGATATTCAAGGTATATTCCTTAACCCAGGGTATTGTTCCATCTGGATAGCTTTGTCAAACTTCTTGCCCATGCTTACTGGTTCTTAGTAGAGAATGGAGGAAAGGATCCCTGTGGTAGCCCCCTGCATATATCCCTAAACCCTAAACCCTACACCCTAAACCCTAAACCCCAAATGGCATAGTAGTTTTCACTTCCATCCCTTGGATGCCGACTAAGAATCAGTACAGTTAGAGAATGAGAAGGTCCCCTGAAACCCTAAATCTCTATAGCGCAGTTAGGAGACTCTATATGAGCTTGTGTCCATATCGGGGTGCCTAAGAGACCATGAAGTGTGCCTATGCCCTTAAAACAACAGCTTCCATTTAATTTTCCACTTTCATTTCCATCTGATTTTCCGCTGTTGAGATACTATCCCAATATTCCCATATAACCTTTATGTAAACGCTACCAATCTTGTTTTTGATTTTTATTTGTTCACGATGAATTTTTCTATAACCAGTTTATATATATATAACCAGTAAACCTTGTTACATATATTTTAACCCTATAAATCTCCATAGCGCCGAGATAGCCCCAGAGAGCCCAATACCCCAGTATTAAGGAACATACCGGACAAGTTGCTACTACGATTTCCGGAATATTCCTTAATTAAGCTGTATTGGGCTCCCTGAAGCCCTTTATTCCCCTAAACCCTAAATCCCTAAAACCCTATAAACCCTAAACCTAAATAGCGGCCTGCCAGTCTCTCGGCTACTAGCTTCGACGTCGGCGAAGAGCATGCCACCGTGGCACCCCGAGGATGAGGTCAGCCCCGCGGAATCCTGGTTTAGAGTTTTAGGGATTCAGGGTCTAGGGTTTAGGGATTTAGAGATTTAGGATTTAGGGTTTTAGGATTTTAGGATTTTAGGGTTTTAGGGTTTTAGGGTTTAGCGCCAAGGGTTCGGGGCTTAGAGTGAGGGCCCAATACCTCAGGGCCCCAAGAGAGTACGGGGATTACAAAGGGATTCTGGGGGTCGGGGGTCCCTATCAGGGAAGGGATTGTATGGGATAATGAGAGGATGGACGGAAAAGAAGATGGAATCTACTATCTAGGGCATACGGTTTAGGGATATTGTCCTCCAATAATGGAGAGTCAAATGGAAAAGCAATGGAACATAACAAGGACACCGCTCCTTTCTGGTGGTTTCGGATTACCCTAAGGCTCCCTGTCATCAAATATTTGGGTTTAAGGTCCCCTAAAAAATGCAGATTCTGATATTTGGGACCTGAAGCCCCCAATATTTGGGGGCTCAGACTCTCAGGGCAAGCGATAATGTAATAGACCTGAAAGCCTACCAGGATCCACTTAATTGAGGAACATTTTTATGATATTAAGATCCTCAATTATACGATTTAAGGCGTTTCCTTCATTCTTGATTATGGTGTATTGGCCTCCCTTGGAAGCCCCTAAACCCTAAACCTGCGAGGTAGTTTCGGGCATGCGGAAGGAACACATTTCCGACTCTTTTCAAGAGGGCAGGGTCTCCAAAAATTTGGGGTGCGTTTGGGGGGTTACTATAGCAAGGATCATAGCCGATCGGTTCTATCATTGGAGCCGCTCATTTATGGAAACTACCACATGGGGATAGGTCTAAATCCCCTATAATACGGGGTCCTATATTTGGGTTCCTATTATAATACGGG
>CAJNIZ010032068.1:60374-72375 GCA_905231905.1 Symbiodinium pilosum | reverse complement strand
AACCTGGGTTTGGGCCAGATGCGGTAATTTTGAGTGTTTTGGGAGGGAACCCAAGAAAATGCGCTGCCTGCGTTGCCCGCCCCTGGGCGCAGCCCCTTAACAATGCACTAAACAAAGACTAGACAACAGTGAACATAACCTGAGCAAACAACCACAAAATCTTTCGCCGACGGCGTCACTGATTCTGGCGCCCCTTGAGCCTGCGCTGCTTCGTGGTGTTGAGGGCCCGGCGCACTGAACCCGGCAGCGATTCCACCTTCAAACCTCAGTAGAGTAGCGCAGAAACGCAACGTGGTGGCTTTCGTGCGGTAGAAATGGTAGAATTGCAGTAGGACAGGAGGACGATGAGGAGGGGATTGCAAGTGGCCAGAAATGAAAGCAAAAAGCGAGCGCAGTGTGGGAGGAGAAGAGGGAGAAGGGAGGAGAAGGGTATGAGGAGGGTGAAGGAAGAAGACAGGCGAAGCACGAACAACATCGTTTCTTCTGCAAGGGGGTAGCGACCACAAGTGATCGTAGTTCCTCTGCTCGGTGATTGGCAGGTGATTCCACCGCTGGGATTTCCACACGGCCACGATCCAAGCTTCGAACCTTCGTCACCGATCCGCAAAGGACATCACTAGCCTGCGTAGTGGAAATGTCGGGAGCATTGGGGGCTCACAGAGTGCTGGGCTACCGGCTCCAATGCTTGGCATGGGAGGCTGAAGCACAGCACCTCTCCGAGGAAGCTCGTTCTGAAGTGGTTTCCAAGCACTGTTGCTGCCGGCTCGCGCCTGTTGCTAGAACGAGAATCATTGCTTGGGAGATGCTGCAGACCATGCCAGGGAGAGCGTCTCGGAAAGCCCTACCTGAAAGCACGGTTAGAAGTGGACATAGGTACGCTGGCCATGAGATTGAAGCATGCCGCCGATGCCTGGAATGGAAGTACCGCGCAGCGAACCGCCGGCAGTTCTGCTACGCATTCCATCATCTGCTAAGGTCAGATATGATGTTCCTTCATCAAAAAGGACGCAGCCCGAACCTCGAGCCAGTATTCTGGGTACAAGCGTGCCATGGCGGCCTTGCGTGAAACCAGCAGTACGGCCCAAGATGATCGGCTTGCTGGGGCTTTGCCTTGTTGGCGTCACGGACACCTCCCATGAGTACCAAGCCATTCCGGCGGTCCCGTGTCTTGGGAGAGGAGGAAAGTTCAGGAAAAAGCCGCAGTGGCACTTGAAGACGTTTCCGCATACGGATCCTGTCGGCAAAAGCGGCCGTGAGCGCTGAAGGGTGGTCAGGAGGAATTCGTTGACACATTGTATGAGATCCGTATGGGATGCAGGATGTACCTACATTCAGTAGAAGCACTTCGCCGACTAAAGATCTCCGCCCGACAACAACCTATCTGCGCATTCATCATCATGAATCAGATCAAACAATCTTTGATGTGATGCAAGCCAGTAGAATCCTAGGACCCGACCTGACAGTTTCCTATGCTTCATCCAGCTCTGACAGTTGGGGCAACCTTTCCTTGAGCAGCTGCGGCGCGGCCAAGGGATCTCAAGCAAATCTGGCCATCGCTCATTGCAACACATGCTATCATCGACCCGCCCTCAGAGCCCCACTCTGCAGTTGAACCTGAATAGGTTTGCACTTACAACTCGCACTCAGCACAGAGAGGTTTGGTGGGCTGTGTGCTGGGTAGGCTAAGGATGAACGACTACAACAGGAATGGTGGACTCGTGGTGAAGCTTTCTGCGGCGCCCTCTGCTTAATGCAATCAAGTTCTCCAGCGAGCTTCAGTGATTTTCAAGCCTCTTCCACTTCATATGACCGTGCCAACAATTTCTGAGAAGGCAAGGCAATGCCTACGTCAAGAGATGTCCCAGCAACCGTCCGTGTAATCGAGTGCAATCTTGTGATTGCTGTTGTTTTTCCAAGGTAGGGTAGGTGCTGTCCGAACCTGATGGACTCTCGGACTGGAAAGCATGTTGCGGTGACCTTGTCACCTATGTCCTGTACACGGCAACCCCCACCAATGGGAGTGTGGAAACCGACCAAGAATTATCAGGACAGTCAAACATGAGGAAGCATTGAACTCATAGCCAGGCGGTCAGCTTGACCCGAGCTGCGACGTGGGCAGCTTTTGAAGCTTAGTTTACCAGTTCACCATTGACCCACGTGGTTCCGAAGGCGCACTTAACGCCATCCTTGACCTGAATCAGTATCAAAGAACCAGACATGACTTGTGTCAAAGTCATTACATGCAATCAAGAGGCGCCCCCAGCACGATACACAAACTGTTGTGAGAAGAGCTTCGGAGGTCGAATCGCTCCATTGTCTCCATAGACGGCACAAATCTCTCGGCACATGTAATCTGCCTTGCTATTGAGTTTCATCTGGATGCTCGCTTGCAGCATCTCTGGCTTCATCACAGTTCCTCGGATGTGAGAAAGCTTCATGCATCGTAGAAATTGCAGATGAACTGCAGCGTGGACATGTGCGAATGCGAAGCACGCCTCGCGGCCCTAAAGAGAAACTACTCGATAGTGGAGGGTGCCATGCAAGAAATTGGACAAAGGCCAGCTTAATTAGCATGCAGCTGAATCCTAAACACTTCTATCATTGCTCTGATGGTCACTCCTGCTGCCTTCATGCATCTCTGAGCTATGATGGTGCGCGAATTGACTGCATGTGTGGCTTTTTTGGGCTCCGCGCTGTCGAGCCCTCATACCGCTCTCAGAATCTGTGGGCCACACAACATGTCTTCACTCGGACTTTACAAAAACCCCAGGTTGACCCGTTGTCCGAATATCAAGCACGCTTCCATGCTCTCCCCTCCTAGAACAGAAACACGCCGCGAAGGAATGGCTGACATTGGGGTCAATGGAGGCGTTAAGTGCTGAGGACCAACTCTCTTCAGCCGCGGCTCCTTTCACTTCCCACTTGCCTCTCTGCTCCTTGCAGTCCTTCTCGAACAACAAAGAATCATGATTCGGGCGACGTGTGCATGGAGTTCTTCTGGAACGTCGTGGAACAAAGATAGCCAGATTGAAAGTGCTGAGCCAGCCTCCGTCAATGCCAATTGCCTTACTACCTACCTGCCACCTGCTCACTATCTGCAATCACCACCTTGTTGAAGGGGCCATTCTGTGAAGTCCCACAAGCCTTAAGGGCCCTAATGAAAGATCTCCAAGAAGGGTGATGCTAACGCAGGACAAGTATGGCAGTCCTTGAAGAAGACGGGTTCGTAATTGGCAGCTGTGGACTTGACCCCTTCGCACTTCACACTGTCGCAGCAGTTCCTTAGCTTTGAAGGTTCATTCCCAACCTTTTACCTACCAGAGCTGTGGCAAAAAACCCTTGAACCTTTGGTTAAAGTAGTGTTGCGCTATCGCACGCGCAGGTCGCCGACGGACTCAACCGAAGGAATAGCTGACGCGGACGCGTCTTTTCATCTAATGATGCCATTCACTGTCGAGAGCTACCGCGCGAACCACAAAAGCTGACGCGGCCAGTCTTTACCCTAACCCTCATAGAAACCTGCGAGTCTAGACTCCTGGAACTTACAACCTGAAGCAGCGTTTTGGTATTTGCACACAGGAGGAGCAAAAAGACCTGCAACATCCTCCAACGCATCCCCAGATTCCAACACCAATCTTGCGACTCCGTCTCGGTGGCATTCGCTGAGGGCCTCAGCTGAAACATTGGAAGCCACACATAAACACATCTGGACTCTAGACGATGAGACAAGCCATGCGTGCAAGAGCAGTATGATGCCACACAGTGCCAGCCAACTTCCCGATTTCAACCACCGTACCCATAGCTGCTTGCCTAGTCCACACGTCACACGAGTCCCTTCCGTAGCCCGAAAGGACGATCTCATGTCATCCAAGCGACTCCGACTCCGAGCGTATGGCCAGGCTCGGCACCCAAAGGCAAAGGCAAAGCGAGAGGGAAGGAAGCAAAAGCTTTCGCAAAAGCATCATTGCTTTGCTCAAGCCGACAAATCTTTCACAATCCTACAATAATCCTGTCTTCTGAGCCTAGGCTGCGCCAGCACCTCTCACACGAAGGCATTCAGACACTGCAACTGCACCAAGAAATTGAGCTTCATCAAACTCAAGCTCTCTTCCTGATTTTGGCTTCAGTCTCAAGTTGTGGCCGGTGTTTGTCAAGGTGCGATTGACTCACGAAGGGTCACTACAGCAAGATGCCTATTGTGCTCACGTGTGATATTCGTGCTGTCAGCCATCTCAAGTTGCATCACTAGGATGAGACTTGCAACTCTGAAGGCTAAATCTCTTTTGACAGCTTCCTGGTGAACTTCTTCAATGAACGGCTTTGGACGTAGGAGTCAGCTGACAGCAAAGCCAAGCTGCAATCTGCACATGCAGTGAAACGCTTGCGAGCAGCTGCAACTCTCAAAATGGTTGAGGCCCGGAACCACTCCAAGCACAAGAAAGGATGCAGGACTGAGTTCGCTCAAGGGGTACTGCTCTCAGGCCTCGGATGTATAACATGACGCACACATGCGCACAGCGACAGGAACCAGAATTGTAGTGCCTTCTCGTTGATGACGCCGATTAGCCATTGCATGCCATCTTCCAGTCCTGTGCCGTCCTTGGCACTGCAGGCCTGCAAGGGGCTTCAAGGGGAAGAAGACTGGCGTGATTGGCAACCTGCCTGGATGGTCCAAGTGCGGTCAGAGATGCTGGCCTGGCAGAAAAGCCCTGCCATGCATCACCTAGAAGACCGGCTCCTCGTGTCTAAGGCACCAGATCAAGTGCTGCTGCGATCTCATCAGCTGGAGTGGCCTGTGCAGCACCATGATCCCATCTTTACAACACAATTGAAATTCCAAGCTTTAGAGGGCCTGAAGAAGGTCCTGCTTATTGGCAAACACCAGCAGCGGAATTCCTCCAAGCCTTCCGGAAGGTACGGGCTGCCCGGCTGGTGGCCAGCTGGCCAATGCTTCGAAGCAGGTAAAGTGGCTAAACTGCGCTAAGAGGCTTGTCTTCAGCAAGAAGTTCGCGAAGTTCCTGACCATTAAGTCATGGTAAAGCTCCAAGCAAACTTGAGATGCTTTGTCGGGTCCTGTCCACTCTCCTCAAGCCGTCTCCGGTCTGAACCTTAGCTGTTTGACGAATGTCGTGCCTTCAGGAGCTGCTCGAATTGTTGGAAGCGCGCTGTCAATCACATAGACCAGCGCATCCGAGGACTCAAAGTAGTTGCTCCAGTACCTGCCGACAGAGCACATGGTAATGTGTAAGCGCAATGTCGGGGACGCTCACGGGCGAATGGTCTTCTGGCCACCAATATCCCAAACATTCAGCTTGAAACCTGAACATGTAGGCAGCTAGGCGGATACTGGCTCTGCTGTTACAATCTGTGGCCCAGACCCTCCTGCACCAGGCTCTTGATGTTGAAGCCCTCGCCGCACACTGTACCATGGAACGCCAACATGTGTGTGCAACCGGCCAAGCCCGCAAGGGCAACGAGCAGCAACCCGTGGAAGAAGTCACCAAGAGTGAGACAGGTAAGCCAAGGCTCCTTGCCTGGGTGGGCATGATATGGCTGATGTCTTCTTGTGACCTCAACGCAGGAAGTCTTTCCAGTTTCTAGAACACTCTGAACCCTAAACCCAGGAATCCACCAACCTTGGCCAGGCCCCAGGCAGTGTCTTCAGGATGGTTGTCTTGCCGGCGTTGTCCAGACCAAGCATGAGGATGCGCGCCTTTGCAGACGGGGCTCTTCTTAATCTTGGTCCTTATAGGAGATCCTACCCATGCTTCAGAACTGCAGGTACTGGATGGACCACAGGACCAAGCCAAGCATTGTGGAAGCATTTTGTGGTGCCTCTTTCTCATCCTTCTTCATCTTCTTCAAGATATTGAGCAGGCCCATCCTGCCAAGAGCATGCAGTCCCTGGCGAACGCTCTCGCAGTCCTGGTGCCTGTTGAAGCTCTGCAGCTTGCAGCCCTCTTGAAATGCCGGGTGTGTTGCTTTACGCTCTGGGCCAAGAAGTGCGCGGAACCCAATGCAGGTCAAAGTACTTTAGCTCAAGACTCTTATCGAAGATGTTCTAGCTGCTGGACGTGACAGCAGTAGAAGTGGCACCAAGAAATGAAGCAAGCATGTCTAAGAAGATGCATAAGACCAACATCAGGTGACAGCAGGCATCACAAGCCTAACAGGCCTCCAGCGAGCAATACTTTGAACAGACAGACCAGAAAAGTCTGCAGTTTGGAGTTAGGAGCATGCGCTGCGCTTAAAGTGCCGCTTGTGCTGGGCGAAGCTCTGCGATCGTGCTGAACCCACCCCCGGCTCCGAAATCAATCTTCCGGTGCGAGGAACTGGCTAGTTGATCTGGTTACTGGCGACAGGCGCCGCTGCAAGGCTTAAGACCTTCAGACCTGCAGCTTTAGAGGGCAAACTGACAGGCATAATTGGTGTCTGTTTACTCAGCCATTCGCTTCAGTGCTTGATCAACCTGAGGCAACCATCAGGCTATCTGGCAAAGGAGAAGGGAGCAGCTCAAACAAGTGGAAGGATGAGTCGGTGACCAAACCCCCTGGACATCAGGTAGCTGCTTTTCCGTGGAGCGGGTCAAGCGAGGACCGAGGACAAGCCAGAATGCCCGTGTGACCTCACAAACACTTCGTCCGACGTATGCCTTTGGCAGTGTCCGGTTTTTCTATCCTCTCAAGTATGAGGGGATGCTCAGCATCCTTCTTCATCCACATGTACATGTAGGCCGGAAGTCAAGATGGGTCTGACCGCCTGCATCTACTCCTCCAGACCTTGCATGCACAAGGTTGCAAACTCCGTCTCGCGGGGATTCCGCGGGGAATCCACGGAGTCCTCAAATTGTTCTCGCTTTCCAGGCCACCTGGCACAGAGCAGGTCAATCCCGTCGGCACTTTCTGGACTTGACCTCCTGTGCCGAAAGCGCTGAAATCGCAAGTTGCGCGCCAAACGCTGCACAAAGCCTTCGATGCCATCATAGCTACGTCGTCTCAGGGAGATTATGGCATAGCCATCTGGAGACAGAATGCTCTCGATAGTTTCCACTAACTCTTCCCAGCTTTCACCATATGCAGGCTCGCACACGCAATCTGAGCACAGCACGATGTCCGCAAGGCTCGGAAAGCCATCTGGCCGCATGACTTGGTTTGGAATCAGGCGTTCCTCTTTTCGAACCGGTTCTGGCTTTAGAGCTCGATCGTTGCCAGAGAGCTCAAGGGCAGCGGATTCCAAGTCATCTAATCTCCTCATCAGACTCAGCGCTTCCTGTGCATCCCAGCGCAGAGGGGTGACAACAATGGTGCCTTGCCCAAAGTCGCCGGCATAAGACCGTTGTGCAGGTGGCCGCAACTCCGTCTTTACAAGCAATGGTCTGTTGCCATACGGGCGCACTAGCTGGACCCAACCTTCGGGCGGACCTGTGCCTGTCAGGCGGCGGTAATGCATCAAGTTCAGCTCGGTCCTGAGCTCTAGCTCCTCGACTAGAGCATCCCCAGACAAGCGCTCCTTCTCAATCTTGCCACCACGCTCCTTGGTGACGGGGATGCCCTCCGAGCCGCCGCCCACCACCCGCCAAACAGCCTGCGGCCATCCGTTGGCGGCGCTGTTGATCTCCATGTCCGAGATGGCCGAGGGCAGATCCGTCGCCACCACGCGGGCACCCAGTGAAGCACAGACCAGGCTGGGCAGGCCAACACCACAGCCGAGCTCAACAACGCGGGCTCCCGCCCTCAGCAAGCTACGATGGGCTTCGATGACCTGATCGCAGACAGCCACGCTGGGACCCCAATCCGAGAACGAGGAGCTCAAGGGCAGCTGCCTTACCAACCGGATCACCCGGTTCTGGGCTACGGGAATCTCACAAAGCAGCTCAGGGGGCTCCTCGGAGTCAGAATCTTCTCTTTGCTTATGCTGCACTCACTTATGCTCTTAAACATGCTTCTAAAAGCTAAAGATGAGCCATGCCATGTTTTGTTGCTCCTCGTCTTGAAGGTCCTGCTGGCTTCCAAAGCTTCCTAGGCGCTGCAGCGTCTTCTGGCTCCTGGGCGACTGGTTCGACTCGTAGAAGTTGCTCCAGCGAAAGAAGAGATGGGCAGACGGGCTGGTCGTGGGCGGAGTGATGAGCCTCCCACTGCGGTCCCGTGGCAGCCGCTGCACCTCGCTGTCTCCCAGCCGAAACCGCTCTTTAGAGCCAATCCGCTTGGAGCCAGCCCTTTCGTTGGACATGGCTACTTACCATGGGGAACCCTGCATTCTTAATCTCCAAACTCCAAACAGGGCCGGAGCCGTGCAGTCCAGCTAAGCTGCTAAGCTGCGATGTTCCGATTGGCACTGCCGCTTTACTGTTCAAGACGTGGTTCGTGCTACCAGCAAATTGAATTCCTGCTTCAAGCCGTTGCACAAGCCCAAGGACCAAGGTACAGACCAGGTATTCTCTACATGCTCACGAGTAACAGTGATGCACCCTGGCTGAAGCTTGCAGGAAGTGTGTATGTACGCCCTGTTTTGGCTTGGATGCTCGGCATCTGGATGTCAGTAGGAAAGGCATCAGGACCTCCATGTACTACTGAATTTCGGGCTAAGGCTAAGGTTTATCCTGGGGGCCTTCCATACTGCTGCATCCAACCCGCTCTCGACTGTCCAAGGCAGTCGACGAGACTCCCAGAACTGCCGGAGGTCAAGCTCAAGAAGTCGAAGCCAGTTTGATACGTGTAGCATGGGACAGTACACTCACAGCTTCTCCGCCAGCAGTCAATCCCCAGCTCAGCATCCACCCTGCTGCAGCTTGAATTGGAGCAGGCTAACCCGCCCCTCGCATGCATATTATCACATACAGATGACCCCAGCCAGCACACCGGAGTTTGCCTGGCACTTCTCCTAATCTCGTGCAGTCTCATATGTTTTCTTAAGAGGACTTTCAGTTCTGGTGGCATTTTGCCAGAGTTTCAGAGCAAGTCAGGAGAGCGATCAGATTGGCTGCGCAGACGGACCTGTCAGCCAACAAGCTTTCTGAATGCAGCTGAGCACCGTGATTGGCAGCTCAGCCAGCAGCGTTGTAAAGGCATTTCCTGCAAGATCACCCAGCAACTTCTGCGGGAAGTCCGTGTCTTTCAGATCCTGCACATTTCAGTATCAGCCGAACCAGCATGCTACAGACGCCACAGCACCCGCAGTATCTCACTCTTCGTCCTCCGCAAAGATCCCCTGCAACGCCAGCTTCTCGATGCCAAGCACCCACCGTCGCCGGCTTGAGTGCCAAAGGGTGCCTGGAACAAGTCCCCTTTTAGCCAGCTGACTGCTCTGACAACCTTAGGCTTCTAGGAGCTTGTCAAGCAATTGACCTGGCAAAATGCAGCTGGCATAGTTCTGCCGGTCACGTCGAACCCTTGTTCCTGTCATGCTGCAGAGGTGCAAAGTTGGCAAAAAAAACTCAGCATGCACCGTGATGCACCTGGCACCCGCTCAACACTTTGGGACAGCTCCCACAGCATTGGAAAGGTGCGCGGGTCCTTGTCCAAAGCGTATGTACAAGAACAGTCTCGAATCTGTGAGCGAGGATTTGCATGAAAAATGCCCATGCCTTGCCCTGCTCATTCATGACGTCCAAGCCTGCCAGATCGTCTGCCATCACGTGCGGGTAGTGACAGGAACGAGGTCCAGGCATTTCAGGTTTACAAGCTCCTTCTCTCGCTCGTTCAAAACCTTGACATCTTGGCACATGGGATGCTGGTCGAAGGACGGGTCTTCTGCATCGCCTGAAGGAACTCTGCGTCACGGACCGCGGTGTAGGGCCGGTCATACTGGTAGTCGTGCCTAGCTGTCCGAAAGCTGGCGGTACAGCTGTAGACATGCTGACAAAAGTTTTGATACCAAGCTGCTCTGTTCTGTGGCAGTCGTACTTCTGAGTCCAATCTAACTTGGCCCCAGCCTTCTTCTTAGCAACCTTGACCAGGCGCGCAAGGAGCGTTTCACAGAGCAGACTGACGGCTCACTAGGCACAGCCAAGAACAAGCCAAGCCGCCCAGCTTCGCCTTTTGGCTTTCACTGCCTGAAAATGTGCCCTGACCTGCAAAGCTGCAAAGGACCAAAGCCGCTAGGCCGCTAGGCATCGCTAGAATCTGCATTCTGAGGCAATTGCCCAAAAGCACGAATTGGCACTAGGCACACTGCTGCCGGATGATCGTCATCGAGCATGTAATCCTCAAACAGGCTCTGTAGCCCAAGCTGGTGAATCTGTGAGTTCAGTGGAGGTCCTCAAAGTGGAGCGCACATGGCTCTTCCAAGGCAACGAGGATGTCATTGAACTTTGGATGCACCTTTGGCTGCAACAACACCTGCCACCTTCAGAAACCTTTCGATGCCGCACCGTCTTGCTGATCAGCTCAGCTTGTTCTCGAAGGAGCTTGGCTTCCTCCAAGCCCTTTGGCGGCTTTTCTGATAGGCGAATGGCCCACATCCAAATCCTGCAAGTAGTCTCGCTGTATGAATCATATAGCTCACCGTCTATGCCTGTAGCCGGATGTATCATGACATCACTCCTGTGCCGGATCTGGGGAATGAAGTAGTCACAGCCTCAGCTTTGCATGGGTGCTGAGATGTGCTGAGCGCGAAGGTCTTCGCCAAATAGCCCAGTCTAGATCGAATCAAGGTGTCCAGCAACAATGGGGGGAATACGTTGCTCAGACTGTTTGACGGCGAGTGCAGCCAAGATGCTGTTGAGGAGGCGGTAGCCGGCTGCATAGCCTCGTTCCTGCCAGGCTATTGCAGTAAGGCTCGATGCAAACGCAAAGTGGACACGCGAGCACACGCACACAAACACACACCGCTCAGCTTGTTTTGCCTTGAGGCCTTCCATAACCAAGTCCACCTGCCCCATTAACATCATCCACAAGATCTCTCGAGAGAAGAAAGCATCTTGCACAAGATCGATGCTGTTAGGGCAAAACATGCCAGGACCTGCTTGAAGCCGATGCTGTTGCTCTTGGTAATGGCCCACACGTTCCTGCCACAAAGATGCTTCCCAATCGACCCCATACTGACTATACTCTGGTGTACTCTGCAGCCGAGCTTCTCCAAGAGAATCAACCGAGGGCGGTGTCTCTCTGCCTCATCGGAATGCAGCTCACCAAGGCTCCCGGCATCTCCCGGCATTCCAGCATAGAGAGCCATGGCCCAAGCATAATCCAGAACTCCTCGCAAAGTTGACCCGGATTGACCCATCTCCTGCAACCTCAGGCACAACAGGATACCCTTCAGACAAGTGCAACACCTGTCCAGAGTGCTGAAGGCCAAACGCCTTTCTGTAAGAGTTCATGAGAGACAAATCCTCAAAGCACGTAACTCTGGAACTGTGCTAAGGCTTAAGGACGCTTCATGACAAAGGCCTTGCAACTGAAGCCCGCGATCAGGATGTCCAGGTCGTTGGGGATCGGTTGCGGCTTTCTGGAAAGGACCTGAGTTAAAATTAGGTTTTTGAATGCAAGGTAGGGCCACAAGAAGAAAAACCAAGGCCAAAGCATCCCAAGCTCGTTTTCGACCCATCTGCCTGCAAAGCAAGGTCATCTCCGCACACAAAAAGAAGGCTAAACGGCAAACAGCCAGGCTCACACGCAGTCTTTGAAGAGCAAAGGACACTCTGGGAAGTTGGCTTGGAGAAACTCCTGCCAAAACGGGAAAAGTTGGTGGCAGCCAAGTTTTCTGAGGTTGAAACCATGGGCCCTGGCATGAGCCCTTAACCCTGGGATCTGCATAACCTACATGTACCCTCAAGGATCCCTAGAATCCCCCTAAGAGGCCTTAGGGCTCATATTGGGGGCACATTCTTCCTTAGAAGTTTGAGGTTTGCCGCCCATGAAAACTCACAATCCCTGCAAAGCCTGCTTCCTGGCATCATACTCGACAGAGAATGCCTCGGTGCTCTCGAGTCTACAGCTTGCAGGAGAGACTATTGGGGTATATAGGGATAATGGAAAAGAAAATGGAAACCACCATAATGGAT